>CAVNYN010290067.1:54902-96813 GCA_963692815.1 Nyctanthes arbor-tristis | reverse complement strand
GGGGGGGGGGGGATGACATTGGTTCCTTTAAAGAATCAATATTGCCATAAAAAGTAAGAAACAGTTCGTGGTTTTCTATCATTTATTGCTTTATTTGACAATGTTAGTTCCTTAAGGTGTTTCCTTAGAAAAATTGGACACTAGGGGACCAATGTTTATTTTTTTTGTAGGTCATATAATGAAGTTAGTTTCATCAGAAAATCAATGGCTGCTGTGCCGGATTTGTGACGTGTATCGCCTGAAGCAAACTTGCAATTAAGCGCCCATGTGCAAACTTTTTCTAGTGGGTAATTAACGGGAAAAAATCAACTTTTTTTTTTTTATCTATATCTGTATTAATTACTATCTATATCTGTATTAATTACATTATATGATCCCATCAACAAGTAACAAATAAAAATTAAAGTATAAACTAGATCGACAAGACATAAACATATAATTAAGTAAACAAAATTTTAATCAGATAAATGGACAAGGTTGCGATCATTTACAAGCATTTAAAATAATGAGCAAGAGCTAGCCATTGGAACTTCATGAGTAAATAAGAATGCTACAAAAAGTTTCAAAACGCCACTCACTCACTAAATGTTATTTTTCTTGTAGTTCTAGAAGCAAAAAATTTAGACCAACAAACAACAATTAAAGAAAAGGCTAATGATTGGGCTAAACCCAATATGAAACCTCCTTTTACCCTAGTGCTCGAGGCACACTCCTCCTCTGCCTGATCACAAAACTGGCCTTCAGTGTCTGGTCTTAAAAAATCTTCAAACACTAGTATAAGGTTTGGGTCACTGGTGTTGCGTCCACTGAATTCAACTTACCATTGTGCCCCCAACTAGTTCTATACATGATTTGAATAATTCTAATTGGACAAAGTTAGTAACAAAAAGTTTGAGAAAATTGACATGTGGCTTGTGTAATTAGTGTTGATGTAATGAAAAACAGAATCGTACCATGTATCAGTTTTGTTAGATTTTTTATAAGTCGTTTTGTCCATGTAGCATAACCCGATTCCTGCATGATTTAGTTTATGTCATTAGCTTACTTAATGTTGAAAAACTTTACCATACACCCATGGGTTTAGGATATCCAACACTAGTAGGTATGTTGTAATACATGAGTGCCTGATTTTAAAAGAGCAGGGCCTATCTTAACTGTTCATTGCCACATGTCAATAGATATAGAATATGTTCTTCAAAAAAAAAAAAAAAAAGATATAGACATACTTTCTCTTGAGATTGCGTCTCTAAAGGTTTTCGTGTTGTGCATCCAAAATTCAAACTCGTAACATCTTGTATGTGACATACTTTAATGGAATATTGATACCAGTAATAAGTTTGGACATTGTTATTTGCACATAATGTTGTACTGTCTAATTGTTTTGGTTGATTTTTTTTTTTTTAAACACTAGCGGACGGTATTTTGTGGCACCATCTGCAGATTTTATACTAGATCAAATTAAAATAAATAATTGACTCTCTTATTAGTGGGTGTCAATTGCCAGGCTTGTAGTATTTACATTAACAGATGATGACGCCATAAAAGTACTATATCAGTTAGTGCTGAAACAAGACTGCTAGCTTGGTTTGTCAAGTATGTGGAGACTGTGTTACACTTTTTTCTTAATACAATTTGGGGATCATAAGGACAGGGATAGTAATTCGAACTCGAATCAAACAACCCAACGAGGAGGGGTGGCTTTACCACTAAAGCAAACCTTCTTGGTCTCAAACTATATTACAATGACATCTAGAAAATCTCAATAGTTTTTTGTCAAGCAAATCATATCCGCAAATCAAATAAAACTCAGGTGTACAGCAAAATAGCTTTTTATCAAGCAAATCATATCTGCAAATCAGATAAAACTCACTTGTATAACAATAATCTGTACCACTCATTCCGTAAAATTTATTTTAATGATATGCTAACAGAGCAGTGGATTTTTGAGCATCTACAGTAGTTTAGACAATAAAGTGTTGCATATTATAGGAATTTGAGGATGCTAATTTCTTAAATGGCCCCAAGGCCAAGCGACCAAAACGGGACAATACCAGAAATGTCAAAGAACCAAAAATCTGAGTTTTTTGAATATATATTTAAATAATAATAGAATAAAAAGAATGTATATGATTAAAAATTGTAAATTGTTAGTTACTTTAGTAGTAAGATTATGAATTTTATTTTCTACTTTTATTATTAATAAAAGTCACATTCAAATCCTCTTACCAACACATTTCATTTACTTAGTTATTTATTTTTTAAACATTTATTTAATTAAACTACCAATCTTAATTTTTAGTATTAATATTATTATTTAATAATAATATATACTAATTTCATTTGAATTTTTAAAAATTTATTAATTTTCAAATAATGAATACTACTTTTGCATCACAATTTTACAAGAAAGGGAGCGGTTAATGCTTTCTTCATTAAATTTTCAAATATATACTTCTTAAACAATAAAATGCAATTAAAGTTTTACATATATAATTTATTGAAAATAAAATTCTTTGGCATATTTTCAAGATGTGTATCTATTTTTCTAATTTTTTCAGCATAAAAAGTAATCATTCAAAATTCAAATTATTAAATCACACTTATCTTAAAAAGCTACTTATAAGCCCAGGTTTAAAATTTTGGTTAGGGACCTCGAAATCTCCGGGACCGCCCTTTAATGATGGTAGTTTTATGACCTTTTGAGATGGTGTCGTTATGACATCTTCCGTCCTATGAATGGCCACGTAAATTTTCATTCACGTGGTGCGCATCTATGCACCCACATGGGAGTGCTAGAAAAATTCCATGCTTAATTAATTGCACCCCGTTTCTTTGCGCCATATACTTCCAGTGCAAAAAACAGAAAGATTGAATGTTTGTAAATGCGTTAAAGGAGAAAGGATGGCAAATTTTGCAGCATGAAGAGTTGCTGACACCATGTGCAAGCATAGGCCTTCAGAACCACAAAATCCATTCAGTCAACCTCTCAACATTTGCATGCATGAGTTTACACATTCTTGCATGTGAATGATGCTCTATTCTTCCACGTTGTAGCTCAATCTTTTATAAATACTGACGTCAGTTTCTGTAAAATAATGGTTAATTCTTATTAACAGTAGCTTAATAATCTTGAAAACTAATATTCCGAGAACATCGGGCGAAGAGTTACAAGAGCTTGTAGGATGATGCAAATAGTCATCTGAACTATACGTCGAC
Source organism: Nyctanthes arbor-tristis (assembly GCA_963692815.1). Taxonomy (NCBI): domain Eukaryota; kingdom Viridiplantae; phylum Streptophyta; class Magnoliopsida; order Lamiales; family Oleaceae; genus Nyctanthes; species Nyctanthes arbor-tristis. Next base: position 93,597 of record CAVNYN010290067.1, on the reverse strand, counting down.
TTGCTTTGTTGTCCAATTACTGATACATTTTGCAAATTTGTAGGTCAAATCGATCTGAAGATTCTTTTCTGAAACTATTATAGCCCTTATCTTGTTCTTAACCAAAAGGGCACACCTTTCAAGTTCTATAAATAGAGAAATAGAGATGCATGACCATCACTTTCACTTGAAACACCCCTCCCATATTCCTACCCTTTATTATCTCTTATTTTGCTTTAGGATAAATGGGGAAGAAAGTAGATATTGAGAGAAGAAAAATAGCACCAAGAGGCCATTTTGTGGTGTATGTGGGAAGTGAAATGACCAGGTTTGTCATTCCTACATGGTACTTGAAGGATCCCTTGTTTCAACAGCTACTAGATAAGGCTGCAGAAGAGTTTGGCTTTGACCATAGAAGTAGAATCACTCTTCCTTGTGATGAAGCTACATTCCACCGAGTCGAGGCTCAAATTTTGTCCAAGCATAGTTCGCGTTCTCTTGCTTTTGGCCAGTTATTGCGATCTTGATTTTCTTTCTTGTTCTTTACTAGAAGGAAATGTACTTGTAAGCCACTCGGGGATAGACCAAAAGCATGCATGCAAGTTTCCCAACATGTGGCTCGTTCGTGATAACTAGTTAGTTTTGGTCCTTTGGTCAACATTCATCCTCAGCTGAGGTAGAACTCATGTACAGGAAGTTATGTAGGAACATTGTGTATCTGTGAATATAGAGCATCTACTTTCTGTACACAGTGGAGGCTTCCGGGCGGGTGGCTAGTGCTTTTTGTGTAGTGGAGTTGCTGAAATATCCCTCTTCTAAAGCATTTCAAACAAATCCCACATTGCAATCAAATCCCACATAAGTTTTCCCAAATAAGAACACTCAGCATGAACATGTATGTTAGTATGTACACTGAACAACACCTTCAGCCAAACATATTGTAAACACACTAGTCGATGCTCCAAACCAGACTGCATCGGCTAAATTCCTAGGAACTACACTAACTAGGTCACACATAAAAGTGTGAAGTTAAGCTCCTCAAAATCTAAGCAAAAGCAGATTTCCTTTTGTTGCCGCTCAGAAATTACTATAGTACTATTCAACAGAGTTCTCTAGCTAGCTAGCATTAGATTGACTCCACTACAGGCCGTAGGTCGACTTAGAGATCTTAAATAATTAACAAGCCTACAAGAAATGAAGTTGGATACAATATTCTAAATCCCTATAAGAATTTTTGGAATTGAAAGTATACATGAGAAAGTCTTTTGAGAAACCATCAAGCTACAGGAATCTCACTATAAATTAGAATCAAGTGGCAAGGATTGTGCACTTGGATCTTTTTGTCCTGTTCCCTAACAGGTTATAATTCCCCGCCATCACCAAAGCTTTCTTCTACAACAAATGCCATGAAGGAACCTCCAGGAGTGTTAAGGAAATATTTGAGTCAAGCCACTCATCTTTCACCTTGATTTTCACATCAACACGTCTGATAAACACCTGTGAATTCTACACTATCATTCTCTGTCATGCTCCCTTCTGTTTTACCATAGCCACGGTGACTATGGTGTGTTAGTGGTGCTCAACTTCTTTTGCCAGCAAAAATAAAGAGGCTTGATTCAGTAGTTCTTAAGAGGTTTTGCAAATATAATCAGAAGATTATGTTCAACCATCAAAAATATTCTGACGCAAAATATTCTGGGTACAAGGATAATAAATCTAGAACTAGTTGCAATAACATCCAAGATTTCTTACCCAATGGAAATGGTAAAAGACCTCAAGGCTACATTAGCTTAAAGGCCCTCAAAAAATCTTATATGGTCTTCAAATGTCTCCCCGTGCCGGATTTTAGACACAGATCCGTCCGCTTCAACCTGGGAGAAAAGCACTCAGAACATCAAATGTTATCATTTTGAATCGTGTTGGGACAAAAGTCTGCATTCCAATCCCACCGCCGCACATAGACAAAGCACACAAATCATAATTCATGCTAAAATGCAGTCAAAACTCTACAGTGCTGACTTGATAAGGGCATCAAATTAAATAATGAATAAAAACCTCTATATTTTATAAAAATAGGGCGGTTCAGTTATTGTCTTTATAGATATTCCAGCTAAATTTGAAAATATACACTATCGGTGATATAATATAAGAACCAAAATCACTTTTAAGAACCGAAACAAAAACAGGTAACTTACCCAATACTCTGGAGGTCGCATCTTGAGATTGTAAGTTGAAGCCATGCTCATGCAGTATGCACCTGCATCATGAACTACGAGGCCAGCACCCTGAAAGCAAAAGTTAAATGACCTTTGAGTACTACAAACCGATCTGTCAAAGCTTTTTAAGTAAACAAAGCCCAAGAGACATTACCTTTGTTGGTGCGGGAAGGTCTCTGTCCTTCCCCAAGAAATCCGCCGACTCACAAACAGGACCCACAACATCAAAAGTTGAAAGCTCAGCATCTGGGGGTGAAGGGGAAACCAGCTCTATATGCTGCAATTAAAAGTCATTCAGCTCAAAACTATCAAGACCTGAGAGAGAAACCGAGGTTGCAAGCAGAAAAAAATAAAAGTAATGTGTTATACCAGATCTGTTACGCCAGGAAAATCATATTTGCAACCACAATAAATCACAATGAAATCATAAACTTAATGGATTTACTTATTTGTGGGATTTTATTGACTTAGCAAACAAGCTATTCAGACATCTCTTTTCTTGAAAGTTTATTTTTTTAAAAAAAAAATGAGTACTTCTGGGCTCAAAAAGAAACACGGAAGAGAAAATTTCTATATGAATCAATACGGATACCATGAAACGAACCCTTAAAAATCATAAATTACATTAATGGCCAACCAATTATTTTCTGGGCTATTTAGAATGCAGGATATTCTCTTCGTTGGCAAAAGAATTGGTTTATTTCACTTGCTGATCAAAGACAAAAACGGAAGTATTGGACTGGAAATTCACTATTGACTCACAACAATTGAGATAGTCCTGCGGGGAATATTATGAGATGACCAAAGTAGGGAGAATCAGAAAAAAACACATAGAAGGTAGATAAAGCCAATTAATATGTAAGAAGTAGAAACCTTACCTGATAAGCTCCATATAAACTTGGACGAATAAGTTCTGCCATACTTCCATCAACCACAACAAAATTTTTAGTCCCATTGGTTTTCACCCCCGTGACACGATTAACTAAGCAGCACGTATTCGCAATAAGTGACCTTCCAGGTTCAATGATAAGATTAAGATTCCGTGAAAGAACCAACTCACGGACCTTCAAAAAACAACCATGGCATTATTTATCAACTTCACATGTACCGTTTTCGCTACAGGTAGAGGATGACAATCTTTGTATACACATCCTAGCATATCATTCAATGTGATACAAATGGGAGAATGTGGATTTTCCAAATTGTAGGAAACAATACAATGGGGACACTTATGACTAATACTTACCTTAAATTTAAATTTTTAAAAAAAAAAACTAATAATAATAATAAAATAAGAAGTTAGTGTGATTGCCACGAGGGCAGAACTCATCCAGTTTAACAAACATCCCAGACCAAGGAAATAGAAATAAAAATAAAGAATGAATGCAACACCAAAAGGACAAAGAGATAACGAGTCTGAATGAAAAATTTTGCTGTTGAAATATTTTACTTTCTGATTTTATGATCAAACTAAACCTACAATGCACTTACACCAGTGAGTGAAGAAAAGGAGTCATCTCAGAGCAGCAAGGGAGCAAACAGGAAGATTCCACATATCAGTGAAATATCCAAAATTACAACGCAAGACTTATTCTTGAACTTGGGTATAGGAATCCCTTTCCCCGTCACCCCGCTGTTCAGCACACTGATTATGAAGTCCAGGCATCAACGTATCACGATGGTTACAATGCGTGCACAATACACCCGTAAAACTTAGTGCAACACGGGTCAGACTTTGGACTGCATGGATGCCCTTTCATCAATACTGATTGTCTTTTTGTCTCTTATAATAATTTCGATTTTAAGTAGGGGGATGTAAAAGTGGACATAGTGGTTGGCTTCAACACTGCAAGAAGTGCTTTCGGCCATAAAAGAATTTGATCTTCCAATTATACTACCTCCAGCCTAAGATTTCATTTTCCAAACTAAATAAGTTATCAAGCCCAGCCTTGCTGTCTAAATGTCTTACAAGAAAACAATGTATATGACCATGAAATATAAATACAGACAGGATGTCCAAATCTTAGGATATATGCATTGTTGCTTAATTGATAAGGCATTGAGGTTCTAGCTCCGTAACAATACATAGGCCTCGAGGTGCTTTGAGGCTTAAATGGGGAATCTCAATTTTTGCATAATGCCTCTCTGCTCTGCTTTTGGCCGAGCTTGGCTATGGCACATGTAGTCATATTTCTCATGATAGAAATATGGCTGCCCACACTATTGCCTTTCTCGCTCTTTCTTCTATTCTTAGCGGTTCGTGGTCTAGCTGTATTTCTTGGTGTATTGGCTTGGTAGTTTGTAGCGACTTGTATTAATGATAGTTTGGTTTTCAAAAAAATAAAAAAGAAAAAATAAAAATAAAAATAAAAATCTTCACATTTCAATAATAATGGATGTTCGTAATTTTGCTTGTTTTCTCATTTATTTAGCTAACTTTTGATTTTAGTTTAATTTTTTTTTTATCATATTCCTGTTTCCCAAGTTTCAAATTTCAATAGAGAGCACATTCTCTCTGATTATAGTTTCTATTCAGATATTTGTTAAGGCGGGGTAAACATTTTGTCAAACTTGTCTTTATTATTTATCTTATTATGAATATGTGAAAGCAAAAAGGATTTTTCTTTTTTTTAAAACCATTATTAGGATCTAGATGTTTTAATCAATAGAAAGTTGATAAAATACAATAGAAAATTGATGGACTTAATTGCAAAATTGAGCTAAGTTAAAGACCTGCAGAGCAATTATAATGTGGTGATGTTAACAGAAACCAGTGTAAATGTAGTTATTCAAAGTTTAACTTGCAATCTATTTCGGAATGATCGATAAAATTAAATAAAATATCTTAAAAAGTTATGGCCTCTTATAGAATGTTCAGAAAAATGAACTATGCACAGGGAAGCACTGTAGTCATCTAGAGGGCAGAGCTGTGAGGTGTAAGCTTCTATGACTCAAGGTGTAAGCCATACAAATGACATTTAAGTGGAGGACTCAAGGCGTGTGATTCAAATAGCTTCTTCTTCTTCAGGTTTTTCTTTTAAATTTAGTTTTCCTTCTTTTGAAAACATGGATGTACGAGAACTTAAGCTTCACACGTCACGAATAATGAATTATATTGTTAAGCATTAACTGGATGAAAGAGCTAAGTAATGCCAAGAAAAGAAACTGTATGTAATTGAGATTATAGTACTTACCGTGTCAATAAGATCCCTAGGAGTAGGGAGTACTGCTCCAGTATGATAATAATCAATTCCTAGACCACCTCCAATGTTCAAATAATTAATTTCAAATCCTTGGGAGCGGATTTCATCAATATAATTTACCATCAGGACTGCAGCATCTCTAAAAATGTCTACCTGGAAGAATGATCAACTATTTTAATGTAATACCATCCAACAATCTCACAATGATGAGTTAATGCAGATAAATGCACAAAACTGGAGATTGTCAGCAATGAGAAACGTGCATTGTGTGCAACAAAACAGTACTACTGTAAGACAAGAAAGAGATAACAGCTACAGGAACTTTGCATCAAGTTGACAAGACGTCAGACCCAAACATGGAATTACTAACATATAACATAAGACAAGAAAGAGAAAACATCACTCAATTTTCTTTGCTATTTTTGTGCATGAACAGGAAATTTAAGGAAAAAAAGAAAAAAGAAAAGAAAAAACATTAACATACGGGTGGAGAACATTGTTAAGAAGTCTTATTCAACCAGAAAGGCTCATTTGACTTGAAGATCAGATACTAATAAGTTTCTAGGTTCATTTGATACTAAAGTTGCTATAACAACCTACTGATACCATAAAGCTGAAAGCCACAAACTTGCTCCCATAATGTGCATTTAGAAAGCAACAGAAGACCCTTTTTCTTCAATATTTTGCATTCCTTCTATTGGGATAGAATTACACCATCTATCAAACACTTCTCAGAAGTTATTACCTAGACGCAAGATCTAGGTATTGTAAAATAGTACTTCACAAATCATTTTAAATGGAAGAGTGTATACTCATATTCATGAAACTTTAAACTCGTAACATTTAACTTGAAGAAAGGCACCTTTGTAATGGTAGACCCGAGATGGCAATGGGCACCAACGAGTTTCAGTTCCTGTGGATGTGCCTTCACTGCATCTAAAAACCACTGAAGCTTCTCATTTCGGATACCAAACTTGGAGTTCTTGTTCCCAGTTGCAACATATGGATGGACCTATTTTGTATAAACAGTAGATAGAGTTGATAATACATCCCATAATGCTGCATAACTCCTCACAAACAATTATCACAAGTAGCACAAAAAAATTGGGTTTTCTTAAAGCCAAAGCCGTGAATTTACATGGATCTAACAACGAAGCAAGCTTACAATTACAAATCCATAGGAATTACCAATGGAGGTCATCAGATAAGGAAAACTCTTGTTTCCTTTTCAAACATCGCATAGCATATGATTTGGTATGGTAAAGAAATTTCTTTTTCAAAAATAAATAAAACAATAAAAAGGAAAAATATTGCTTTTTCCACATGAAATCAATGGCAACAATTCAGCCTCACTAACCAGAATAAAAATGTCTTCCTGGCATGAGAAAACCAATGCAAGGTTGAAGCAGTCTATTCTGAACTTATATACAGTAAAGAAGAAAGATGTGTACAATGATAAAAGTGTGATATTTAGGTAGTAAACCAACTTTGGCTATTATCCTTCCCCTCCATACGACTAGGAAAGGGAGAAGTCAAAAGAGTGCAGTGGCTAAATCAATTACATTCTTCCTCCCCCCTTACGGCAGAAAAACAATTTTACCACGTTCATAGTTCTGTTACATGAAACCAAAAGTGCACTGAGTTATCTGAGCACATATGTTAAAGTAGTACTGATTATCTCTAACTGTGATATTTGACTACTTAGACTTACCCTTGAGATTTAATCACCCCCAGAATAAACTATTCAGGAAACAGCTTAACAGTTCTGTACATAGCCAAAAAGCATATTTATGAATGTATATAAGTAACAGCTTGACCAAATCAAACCACAACAACTCAGAGCCTCAGGTGTTAAAAGATATAGAAGTGAAACATATTAATTCCACATTTTAATATCAAACAGTATGTTAACATATCAAAACACTCTTAATACCTGAGGATCTACATCTGGATTTATTCGGAGTAGCACATTCACTTTCTTCCCAGCAATTCTTGCTGCAGATACAATGTTTTCTAGATCAAATTCGCTATCGATGTTTACAAAAACACCTTGTTCGGCGGCTAAAACTAGATCCTCCAAGATCTTTCCATTTCCGTTGAAGACGCACCTGCCACAAAAAATGTTGCTTTTTAGCAAAACAGAGTATTTAATGCATCAATCCTAAAGACAAATCAAAATAAGAAACTCAAAACCAAAACAATTTTCAAATGGTGGCCTGAGGCCTAGTTTTTGGACATGCGCGTGCAAATCTGAGAGGTCATGTTCTTCCATTCAAACAGGTAAACATAGTCAACTACAACAAGAATCATACATAAATCAATAGCACCAGTGTTCCTCTGAAAAAGAACCAGCTCAGACTTGCCCCGAGGCCCACCTCAGAGCATGGTTCCTTTGAAGCTGTGTTAGAGGTAGAATTAAAAACTTTGGTGACAGCTACTAGGTTATGTAATCAAGCTAATTTGAGTAAAGTTTGGTTGGAAGTTGATTCTAGCTGGTGATTCAACTAGTTCAACATCAGAAGGCAGGCCATTGGAAGCTTCAATATTTGGTGGCAGCAGTGACCCAATTTCAGGAACATCTGAGAGCAGAATATCTTTCGTTCCAAGAGAAGCATATCAGGCTGCAGATAGATTGCGCAAGGAAGGATACAAGTATCAACAGTTGAAAATGTTCCATGCTTCTAATTTTCCTTATTCTATCCAAGGTGCTACTAACACTGAAGTTAGTGGTATTTCTTATATTAGAATGGCTAAGTCAGTGTAGTTGTATTAGTTTTGGAGTAGTACTCCATTGCATCAAGCATTATTTTTTCTTGTGTTCATTTGATGCTTATAGCTCGTAAGGTAAGGTACATAAGTCCCCTCACTATATGTAATATCCTTTTTCATATCTAATAATATTCTATCCCCGAGTTCGGATTTTCGAGCTGAGATAGTCCCCCACCCCCACCCAAACACACCCAAAAAAAGGAGAAAAAAATGAAAAAGAGAGTGATGTATTGGCATATATGCCTGTGTATCTGCTGCAAGCAATGGATCCCACTAAGGAGTTTTTGTTAAAATTGAGGCATCTAAATCAAAGCATTTATCAAACCAATAAATAAATAAATAAACAAACAAACAAACAAATAATAACAACAGCAAAAAAACTGTAATTTCAATACCTTGTGGGATCAAAACCAGCATGGAGAGCCAATTTGAGTTCGTTCCCGCTAACTAGAACAGCTCCACATCCCAATTTTCTCAAATGCTCCAGAATCTTCAGATTATTATTAGCTTTGATAGCATACCCAATAATTGAACTCAAACCCTCCAAAGCCCCTTTATATGCCTCAACATTTCTAGTAATCTGGGGCTTGCTGTATAGATAAAAAGGTCTCTTTTCCACAACCTCCATAATATCCTCCACTTTATTTCCCTCACAATACAAATATCCATCTTCAGATTTTGTGAAGCAGTGCTGGAACTTCTGGGTTTTAGGCTCCGAAGGGGACAGAACTGCCTTAACACTTAAGGTGGCGATTCTCGAAGTGGGCTTGAGTTTGAAGGGTAAAATGGGTTTTACAAGAAACCTATTTTCGGAGGATTTCAGGGATTTTGAGGGATGGACTATTGGGGTTTGACAGAAGAGGTTTGAAGCCGCCATTGTTGGATCAAAACAAAGTGTTAGTAAGTGTGACGTTAAGGTCGCCAACGGGAAGAGGTTTATGTCCGGTAGGTTATAGGGGTCGAGGTATTTTGGTGGGGTGCGGGTGTGTGGGGACAAATAAATTATATTATACTGGTATACCTCTAGGGATGAATTTGAACATAACTTCTTCTTGTCATGAGTTAAAAGGAAGAGTTGATCTGAAAAGGATTGAAAGAGCAATGAAGATTGAAAAAAGATGTAAAAGAAAGCAGAAGAGAAAACCTCGTTACGGTCTGTCATTACTAGAATACTGCTTGCTTCTCCACTGTAAATCTGTAGGTTCTTGTTATGAGGTATTGAAAGGAAAAACTAACCTAAAGAGGATTGAAGGGGCAATAAAAGTTCAGGAAGTTGTATTCAACTAAGATTTTTAAATGTTTTTTAAGTATGAGGCTTCTATACGAGTCCAGAAATATTTTTCTAGACTTTTTTAAAATTTCATAAAAAGCTTTTTCTTAGACTTTCACAGGCTATGTAAGATTTTTTCAAACTTCCTTTATGATTATTTTTTTTTTCAAATTGCACAAAACATAATATTATGGTAGGTAATTTTTTTTTTTTTTTCACAATCAAAACAATACTTTTCATTCATTCTATAATATCGCTCACAAAAGTGTCTATAATGAAATTTTGGGGAGACATTCCCCAACACAAATGTGAATTACAGTCTAATGCTCGTTGATCAAGTAAATGAACTACTTTATTAGCTCTCCGACTATTACTACCAACTGATGAGACATAGCTTTAAACTGGCACAATGCAAATTTCTGATAGCCTTAACCTACTCCAAAATAGGACCTTCAATTATACGTAATGGCATAGTCAGGAGCTATTAGAGGACCAAGCCGGAAGGGTGAGTCATATATTACGCACGGCTAAATTACTGTTATATATAATTTCTTTTTTAAAATAAAGTAAAGAAGAAATTTTTCCAATTTAAAGGGGCCGGGGCCCCGGCATGGCCCCCCTTAGATCCGCCAGTGGTTACACAAAGTTCAAGCTTGTTGAGTAAGTTTATACTTGAGTAGGACTCGACCCCATCCTTATGTAAACAACTTTTTTTTGTAAATACATGATATTAATAATTTTTGTAAATTTATGTAAATTTTTTTATTAGAAAAATTTTGTAAATACATGAGGTTAATAAATTAATAATTTAATAGAAAAACAAATTACCAATTATTCTTATTAGAGTGTAGAAGAAAGAATTTCATATGATGACATTGTATGAAATAAATTTCTTGTTAATGTTGAATTGCATATGTTGTAATTAGAAAAAAAAAATCTAATTAATAATTAATAATACATATCAGAAAACACTATGACGGATGGTTGAACAATTGAATCAGTGAACAATTGTTAAGTCGAAGATAATTATTAATAATTGTTAACAATTGTTAACATGCATGCAAATTGCAAAGTAAGCAATTATTAATTCTAATGCAGAAAGTTAATTTCAAGGTTATACATACAGGAAAACTTATTATGTAAAATACATAAAGTTAATAACACGTGCAATTCGTTTTCTCTACTTTCGTGGCCTTTTTCCCTTTTTTCATAGCACGTTCAAGAATTTCACCTTTGTATGAAGGATTTGTAGTGGGACTTGCTATTTATATTTTCCACTAAATGTCTCAAGAAGTCTAAAAAATAGTGAGATCACATAAAGTCTTGGATAAATTGAATATATTGTGACTTTTTTAGACTTTTAAAAAATTTCAATTGAATACTTTGAGACTTTTTAAGACTTTTTAAAAGTTATAAAAAGTCTCAGTTAAATACCTCAATATTTTTAAACAGTTTTAAAAAGTCTTAATTACATACGTTAAGATTTGTAGAGCCTTAAACAATCTTTAAATATCTTAATTAAGAACATTCTCCTTAGAGAAGATGGAGAAAAAAGTTTTTGGGGAGAAAAATCTCCCAATTTTACTCATTTCAAGAAGTATTTATTACTTTTTAATCTTTTTTATTTTTGGCATAGTACTTCTCTTAATTACTTATAATTATACTTTTTTTAAAGAAATCTACCACTTCGTCGCACATAAAAGTTGAAAGTTTTTTTCCCAAAACCATAAACATCGAAAGTTGAAGTGCATTTAATTACAAAGAGTGAAGGTGATTCTCTGTTGGATAGTAAAGCTCACTATCTAAATAAAAAAGTTAGCTGAGAAAAAAAAAAGAAGAAGGAAAAAAAATCAGTTGAAGAGAGAAGAAAAAGAAAAGGAAAAATAGTTGGGACTTAGAAGAAGGTTGACGTATCTGTTAGTTGGAATTTTTTGGAATAGATTAAGAGTGTTCTAGCTCACAAACAAAAGATTGTGAAATTCCATAAGGGTACCTTTCTTGATAGAAATTAATTAGACAGAGTGCGATATTGCAACAAAAATTAGATAAAAGATTTTATCACACTACAACTACGATTTTATCAAAAGCTGTGTCAGAAATGCAATAATGTGCATTTTGTGAACGTGACCAAAGATATTAATATTACTATTTAAAAAAAAAAACAGATTTTTTTTTTGTGGTGGATGACTAGAAATACGGTCACGTGAAATCACATTAATTAGTTAATTCATTTGACAATGCTATTTATCTATATTTAAGACTAATTTTCAGTACATTAGAGGAAGAATGGAGATGTATAAATATGTGATAACATTGATTTATTCAACAGCTAATAAGAAAATGACAATTAAACTAGATAGCAGTATCCAATCTAGATAAATAGTATTATTCATTTGAGATAATATCTCTAGTTTATATAAGAGTAATAAATTATTTATTAGAGTTAACAATTGTAAAATTACTTCTATATATTTGAAATCACCTACGCGTCGATATTTTCAATAACATATGAGTTCGCACTAGTGAGAAATATATAATATTAAAAGTAATATAACATCATATGTATGATACTCTATAGTATTTTATAATTACGTAACGTATATCGAAAATACATCACACGTGAATGTGACATGTATTAAGACACGTCACACGGTCATATGATATTATATGACCGTAATACTCTATGATGCCAAATCAGAGGCAAATATTATATCCATGAATTCGACCAACAAATACACGTTTCTATTGGAGACTGCAATTCACGTGATCCACCCGCTTTTGATGGATGATGAAGACATTATCAAAATAATAAATAAAGGAAAAGCATCACTCTAAATATTAGATAATTCTAATCTCCGATTATATGTTTAGAGGCATAACGCTACTGGCGGAGACAGGAGAGGGCCATTTTACGCCGAGGTCGACCCCTATCTTGGCTTAGAATCTTGAAAAATTTTAAAATGAGTAATTACACTATCTACTTGAAATTTTTTTAATTTCCTAATTTTACTATTATACTCCCCCCCCCCCCGCCAAAAAAAAAAGACTACTAGTTTTAGTGGATTTTATATTATTACTAGCAGAGAGCACGTGCTTTGCACGTCTAAAGTAATTGATGAATAACAATGTCAGTATAATTGAAGTAGTAAAAGGATAAAAGACTTTTTTTGTTGATGTTAAAAGACAATAATTTTTTATCCAATGTTACAAAGATTTAATTAAAAAAATAGAAGAAAAAGTCCTAAATCTTGATTATTGAAGAATTTTCTTTAGTTATTCATTTCATAATAAAGAAGTGAAAATGCGTGAAATGTAGTTGAAAATGTCGAATAATTTTACAATAAAACACAAAGATTGATGTTGGTTTTCAAAGAAATGTCATGATAATTAATTAATTTTTTTCTAAAAGTTATAACTAAATGATTAATTCGGCTCAAATTGTGCTTTCTCCAGTTTTATTCTTTATATTAATTACTATAATATTATATAATAATCATATTATAAATATATAATAATTGTATATCTTTTATATTACTATTATTTAATAAGTCTATATTAGACTATATATATTAATTAAATGAAATGTGCTGCGGTACAATTTTACGGTAATTTTCCCACCTAAAATGCTATAAGTGGGGGCTTTTTGGTCATTTTGATCGTTTTGTGGTAAAGAGCGCGGTAACTTTGATATTTATCCCTTTTACTTTTTGGTTTTTAATTGTTGGTCCTTATCTAAATACTCTCTCTCTCTCTCTCTCTCTCTCTCTCTCTCCTCAACCAGCATGCCATTAATGAAATTGATAATGAAGAGCTCTTAACCCAGTTTTATTCCTTCAATTTGTTTTTACTTTTTTAATATATATATCTATACACACACACATATATATATTAATAGTTATCAATTTCATTATCAAACAATGAGTTATTCATAGTTATTCTTTGTGATTAATTAATCTTCTTTTATTATGATGGATATGCTTTTATAGTTTACATAATCCATGAGGATCTAATATATTCGTAAAAAAATTTAAAAAATAAATGTTACTACACAATACCATCGAGCTGACAATCATTTCATATATGTAGTCCCTCTTCTGTTGTGTATCATGGGGCAAATAAATTTATTTGTTTTATTGATACCATTTAATAGTAAAAATGATGTTACACTATATGTCTATATGCTATATGGTACTACCATATAGTCATACGGTATTTATTGGGACATTATAATTATTATAAGACGATGCCAACAGAATTATAATTTATCAAAACTAAATATTGATATTATATAGATAATTTGGTAAGATATCTAACTGTGTAACGCACGGGTGAAAATATAGTTTTAATTGAATAATAAGTGTTTTAAGGGTTAAGAAATGAAAAGCCAAATAATGAGTATTATAAATGATCTAATTAATGAGATTTTTTCTAAAAGATTCATTAATAGATGAATTAATATACAATAGAATGAAATTATAACAAGAAAATAAAAAGAGACAATAAAATTTTGATCAACGCAAAACCATGGGGTCCAATATATGGTTTCGTCTTGTATTGTGCGGCAGCACACTGAATGTACAATTCGACCCATATTTAGCTCATAACATGTTGCTACTTTGAGTTGTTTAATTAATTTAGTTTGTATTGAAATTCAATATAATATTGGCATAAGAAAGGTGTCAAGAATTCATGGAATGGTGATAGAAAACATTGCTAGCACAACCTTCAAACGATAATTCGTGAAAATATTATTAAAGAATCTAGTATCTAGAAATCGACGATCTAGAGAATTTGATCAACAACCACATTTATTGAAACATCTCTGTGAAAGACTTTGTAGTTCGATATTTTTAGAATATAATTATTATAGTGATTCAACACTAGTAACAAAATTTATAGATTAAACATAGAATTTATTTTTTCCCTTATATTCTTTTCTCTTTCTTTTTTTCTAATGACCTCGCCAGAATCTATGTATGTAACAGTTATGTTATGTGCGATATAAGTTTTGTTACGTATCTAACAATCTATGTTATGTGCATTACAAGGTTCATTTAGCATGTAATTTACGTTATTGAACAATCTGCGTTAAGTGATGTTTGCAATTTATGCTATGTGCATTATAAGCTTCATTTCGCATGTAACAAGCTATGTTATTTATATAACAAGTTATGTTATTTATTTAACAAATCTGTTATATATATAGTAAGCTATATTATGTGTGAAATAAAATGTATTATGCGTTCAACAAACTATGTCATGTGTTACAACTTATGTAATGTGAAATAAGAAGTATAACACACTCATCAATATTTGTTGTTATTTTTCAACGTTATTAGGTAACAATGTTCGTTATCAGTGTAGCAAATCATGTTATGTGCGTAACAATACTTGTTACCTGTGTAACAAACTTTGCTATGGTTATAACATTTTATGTGACATCAATTATATTGTGTAACGCACAATGTTAAGTGAATTTAAGATATCGAAACATCATTTGTCACATGAATTAAAGTGAACAACTATTTGTACTATATGAATTTAATGAGAAAAATGAAAAAGAAAAAAAGGAAGAGAGAAAATAAAGAAAATAAGAAAATACAAAAAGATATAATGAAGGAAAAAAAGGGAAAAATAAAAAATAGAAAAAAAATTAAAAATAAATAAATTATGGCTAGCGGATCGTTAGAATCTGGCCGGCCGACGGTGGGTGGTGGGTTGGGTTTGGGGGTCGGGTGGGGTGGGGTGTGGGGTATAAAAAATTATTTATTAAAAAGGAAAAAATAGTAAAAATGTTTAAAAAAACATACATTGTTACATTTGTAACATAGTATGTAACACAGTGTTTTTGAAATTTATAAGCAACAAGCACATAAATTTTATTTTTGAATTCATTATTTATCCCCTGCCCTAATTGAAGAAGATGTTTGAAAGAAAGTCATAGAGCAACGTTTTTCCTTCTTGTGTTTTAGGCCTTCGACAATTGCTAGTTGGTCAAACACTTGGGGCCTTCATCAATCTTCCTCCATTTTCTCCATGTCCTGGTTTATTGTTTGTGGTTTCAAATTTCAAGTTTCTCATTCTAAATTTTTTATTATCCTCCATTTCTCGTAATATTTGCCCTGAATTCATTCTATTATTGATAGATACTAGAATTGTCACACGTGCGTTACACGGGATCTAAAAGTAATAATAATCATAGTAATTTTAAGGAGACATATTTATCTGACATGAAAAAGTGACATATTTACTTGTCAACCATATATTGGATGATTGTGAGTTTTTAAATTCACCACTTGTATATAAACAACCAATTCATATTTGTCAACTAACAAATATTAGTTATTCATATCATATAAATATGTCTACTAACACAGCCAGTTGAGTCATATATTAACATTATGAAACATAAATTTTTATAACCATTCTATTATATTTTCATTTATTCATCAGTAACACTTTTTACACCAGTTAATTCTTTTCTTTTTTTTCTTTTCCTTTTTTCTTTTTATACATTGGACATAGGAAAAGGGAGAGGAACCAATATCAGTTATTTATGTCATATAAACATGTATCTATATAATTACTTTTAATAACAAACATCAATGAATTTTTATACAAAAAAATTCATATAAATTATTAATACAGTTAGTTGAATCATATTAGCATTATGAAACATAAATTTTTATAATCATTCTATTATATTTGAATGAAACATAAGTTTTTATAACTATTCTATTATATTTAAATTTATTTATTGGTAACACTTTTTGTACCAATTAATTCTTTTTTTATACAGCAGGTATAGGGGAGGGGAGGGGCATGCGTGTTCAAACCCAGGACTTCCTTTCTAAAATGTGAGAAACCTAACCAATGTAGCACATGTTTGAATTACAGCACCAGTTAATTATGTATATATAAATAAAAATTAATTGAGGTAATTCAATAAAAGTAAAATATTTAAAATTGTTGAACAACTATTACAGTGCAACTGTATCAACATTCAGTTCATCTCTCAAATAAATAATCCAATATAGTAAAATCATATTTAAAACAAAAAACTGAAATTTTTGTTCTATGGAAAACTATTGAAAAGTTTCAATTTATATTAATTATAGAATCGACAAATTAAAGTAATATAATTTAAAAAAAAATCAAATTTGACTATTGCACTACAATAACATATAAAAATTTCTTTAAAAATCATTAAAAGTGAAATTTACAATAAGGTTACATATTTTTAGAAATTTATTCGTTTAGAGACGTACTGTATATGCGTTTCCGAATTATAAAGATTACTATTTTTTTAAAAATAAAACTTCCAATAAATTTCGTGTTCAATTTGATAAGTGACAGATCCCTAATTCAAAATAGTTGGCTAAAGAAACTACCATGAATTGATGATTGGATATGGTTCAATAAAGGGAAAAGTGAATATAATTTAATAAATTAGCGTAACAATTTCCAAAAAAATAAAAAATAAAAAGTACAAAAACATGGAATTAAATAATATCACTAGAAATCTTATATGGCCAGAAATCTTACGGAGTCAGAAATTTTATAGAACCAAAAAATGAGCGGGAAAAGCACCATTCTCTTATTTTATATATATATATATATATATATATGGATATTACAAGTTGTGATAAAATGAAAACATCAACTTTAATATAAAAGATTGGTTTTGTTGGCATCTTTGAAGCTGTTGTGAAATATGAGTGGTATCATGTTTGTTTTTTCAATCTTCATATATTAATATCAATCCCAACTTCAAGAAAATTAGAAAACTTGTTTTAACTTTCTCCTTAAAATAAATAAAAAATTAGTTTTGTTGGTTGCTGCTGCCACTGAAAATTTCAAGTTCCCCCAAAAAGTTTCTAATTTTCTTTTCGTTCAATGATTTGTTAAATCTCTTGTTTGGTCTTGATTTTCATACCGCAAATGCCAAATGCCTAAAGTCAATTTTGTACTTGAAAATCACTGCCATTGGTCAAATTTCTTCATGATTTTTTCAGTTTTCCATCCAGCTCCCCCCTCGATTACACTACAAGAATTAATAACGAGCCCATATATGAACTCTCGATTGATTGGTTAGCCTTTCCCAAGAAAGCCAAAAAACCCAATTTGTTGTAGGACTTGTAAAACTTTGCACCCGTGGTTGGAAACAGCGAACGCAAACAAAAACTCGAACAAGATTATAAGCTCAAGATAATCTCGCTAGAGACGTGTAATCTCTAATCACCACGAAAAGAAAATGATTTTATTGAAAGAGAAATCACATTCTCTTAAAGAGGATACACAAAGTGCAATAAACAATAAAATTATCTCAAAACTTAAATAATAATGTTTACAATAAAATGAAGTGTTAAGGTAGCATGTAGAAAACCTAGCTATCTTACAAAACAAGGAAATACCGAAAAAGAAAATGA
Source organism: Nyctanthes arbor-tristis (assembly GCA_963692815.1). NCBI lineage: Eukaryota > Viridiplantae > Streptophyta > Magnoliopsida > Lamiales > Oleaceae > Nyctanthes > Nyctanthes arbor-tristis. The sequence continues at coordinate 75,731 of CAVNYN010290067.1, read as the reverse complement.
ATTAAAGAAAAAACACAGAAAAATAACGAATTCCACGCATAGGGGTATAGTGCGGGCGCACCAAACAGCAGGGCGCCCGCCCTCGCAATTCTTGCAAAATTCTAGCCTACTGTGCGGCCGCATGAGGTCGCACAATGGTCACATGCTTCTCGCAGCTTTCTGTTCCAACACGCATAACTTTTGGTAGAAAGTTTAGAATTGGGATTTGTAAAATGTGTTGTGCTCCTGACTCGAAAAGCTTTCTGATAATATATTATAGCCCCATGCAAAATATTCCCATCACATTGAATTTTCCTGAAGTTTTGATTACGTCGTTTTGCACCTCCGAATGACTTCTTTGCAAAGGCCACGCCAATAACCTTCTCTTTCTTCTTTCCATAGATGTTTTTAGGCCTCGATTGTTATTCCTCAATCCAACTATTAATTTGAATTGTCTTTATTTTGGGCTTCACATGTTGAATCATATCAAGAAAACTCGCTAATACCAACGGCAATTACCGACGGCCACCAAACCATTGGTAAGTACTGACAGTAGACATCAATCCGTCGGAAATTTCCAATGGAAACAGAGACCGTCGATGATCACCGACGGTATTCCCTGCTATCGATGATTACCAATGATAGTGTTACACCGTTGGTGGCTTTTTCCTGTCGTCAGTAGTAATCGACAGCACGACACTGCCGTTGATAATCACCTACGGCAAGGAATGCCGTCGGTGATCACCGACGGTCTCCGTTTCTGTCGGAAATTTCCGACGGATACCAACGGAATCATTTCACTGTCGGAAATTACCAACGGCTTTTTCCTACCGTCAGCAATTTCTAACTATTTTCTATGCTACCGGTAATCTTTAGCTGGTTTTTAGGCTGTTGGAAATTTTTAACAATTTACTTCGCCAAAAAAATCCAATTGTTTGTAACAATGATATACCATTTTAATAAGTAATATGATGAATGTGTGTGTGTTAAAAATTTATGAAATTTAATTTTCTGTAATTTGTTTTTTAAAATTATACAATGAGTTATATTTTATATATTTTACATTGATACATAAAATTGCATTTGTCAAACTTATAATATGTCATATAACTTGTAATCCAAATTTCCTGTTATCTAAAGATTTAAATAAAGTGAAATAAGGTTTTTAAAGAAAAAAATATTGCAATAAAACCTTCAATGATACAAATGTTTTTTTTTTCATTTATTAATGTTTGAAAATAAAAAATATTTTGATATAAGTTACTTTTTTTGAAAAAAGACCACATGTATGAAAATTTAAGTATCTTAATATCACTATCATACAAAAATTGAATACACAGTTAAAATGATAATTTTTGAAATTTACAACTTGTAAATGACACTATAAAATTCTAATTATGTTTATAATTTCAAATTTTATTTGTAGCAAAAACTTAGCCCTTGTTTGATACTCTTTAACAAAACACATTATAATCCCATTTACCACTGATTTGACTATTGATTTGACAATTACTCATTTATAACCACAAATTTCAAACTTCTATTAAATCTACACCACTCATTTCACCTCTTTATAATTTCTCTTTATAAATCAACTATCATAAATTGAATCAAACATCCCTTTAAAATGATAAAATATAGATATATAATGTACAGTGTTAAGTATTTTATCTACTATTTATATACATATATACACACACACACAACATAAATTATATTTTTACTTATATTATTGGTTCAAAAAATTACTTATTTTTTAAATTGCAAAAACTATATAAATATATGTTAAATATATTAGTGACAACTTTAAGTCACAAGAAGCACTAGCGGCCTAGCGATTGGAACTTTGCCACTCAATAATTAGGTTGGGAGTTCAAATCACCTTCAATGCAAAAGGTGAAATAATATTGATTTATTATCTAACCAATTCGGGTTGGGTTCGCGGGCACACATGCGGGTCGGGCTAGCGGGTGGGTTGGAAGCAGAAAATATATTATTAATATTTATTATATTCATAAATTACCAACAACAACAATGGCCATCGGTAACTTAAATTTCCAACGGAATTTGACTATTACCGATGGATTTTGACCGTCGGTAACGGCATGTTTTTTTGTAGTGTTATATGCTGTATATGCTGGCTATGGCCCTGGATAAGACACGTGACGAGAGTTCATTGGACAACATAGAACATCACTGATGCATAGTTTCTTTGCTTGAGTATGAGGAGTTTCAAGATTGGTTCTTCCAGATCCTAAGAATTGGCGAAATTCCTATTGTCCAAAAGGTTTGTATGGTGCCCTAGAACATGTGGCGACAATGGAACTCAGTATTATATGGTCACGTTGGTTGTTACAACCATCCACAGTCTTTAGGAACAATATGTATTTTTTTTCAGAATGGAGGGCTGCAAAGACATGGCAATTGTCAAGTATGCTCCGAAGCCCGAAGGTAATGTTCACAAATGGATAAAGCCACCAGCTGGAAGGTTTAAATGCAATGGATGCTGCAATTTTCAGGAAGCAACGGGCTATTCGTATTGGCATGATTTTGAGAAATGATGAGGGGTATTTTATGAGATGTGCAAGCAATTTGTGGTAATCACACCTCAAATGGGGCTTGGATTCACGACTAAATGAGGTTATTTTCGAGCTTGATGCGAAGAATGTGGTGGATGTTGTTGGTTCAAATGCTGTTGATCAGTCAGAATTCAATTTGGTGATTCAGGATTGCCGGAAGCTATTGCAGCAAGGAAGGAACTACACCATCTGCTTTACTAGGAGACAAGCAAATGAGATTTTACTCTATTCACAATAAAATAAATCAATCAATAATACGCAATTGTTAAGAAAAATATTTCTATAAAATAAAAGTCTACAATTCGATTAGTAGAAGTCAAAAACAACTTTTATTCTATATTCAATACTCATGATTAATTACAACATCCAAATCAAGGACAATATTGGCTATAAATTCTTTTTCAATCAAAATTTAATTATTCAGCGTGTATAAATAGTCATCATATCTACGGCTTAAATAAAATTAGTTGACTAATTAAAGAAGATAAATAATTTAGACAAAAATATGGCTCAATACATAATTGGATTAAATTAAATTTCGACTAGGTGAATGCGAACATTGTGTCCGTTAATCTAAGTGATGTCATAGTGAAATGTCATTAGTGAGATTTTATGCAATATTTGAGGCGACGACGTCGTTAGTATAGGCCCGTACCAATAGCCCAATATTAAAGACATTTTCAGCCGACGGTAGCCACAATTATAGCGAGTCATTGTTGTGTGTTGATGCTATAAATTCTAGGGTTTTTTTTACATAAAACCACCCTTTATAATAGAATTTCAAAAAATACCCCTAGATTGAAAGTAATTGCAAAAATACTATTTTCTATTTTAAAGCTACCCTAAACCAATTTTAATTAAAATTCAATTCTTTATTAATTATTATTTTTCATAAATTATAATTATTATATTAATTATTGAATAATAATAAATTTTTCTTAAACAATAAGTCTTTTAACTGGGGACCGCCGTCAACTGCCGGCACCACCACGCTACAAACACAGTAACAACATTACCATTCATGAAACTAATGTTACCACTCGGAAAAATATCGCATTAACAATAAAAAGCAGTAAATTTGTTAATAAAAAAACCCTAGGTGTGTTTAGTGTAGCCTACGCCACTACTTTAAAAAAAAAAGTCATAACAACGAGATGTTAACAAACCTGATAAATGGTAATAAAATGATAAAATATAAGAAAATAACAAAACGAGAAAGGTAACATAGGAAAATAAGCCAAAAAAAATCAACAGAAAGATGGTAACAACCCCGATAAATGGTAATATAGGAAAATAACATAAAATAATCTTTGATAAATAGTAACAAAATGAAAAAAAAAAGATAAAATATCCAACTAGAACTACTACAGAATTGGATTAAAAAAATGGACAGAGACGTCGGTTGTTGGGAAAAACGACGCACAAAACACATGCGGTGTCAATTTTGAAAATAATGGCACTACAATGAGTGTCGGTTGGTCAACCACAACCGACGCCCATTGCTTGTTTCAACAATGGGTGTCAGTTGTTCAACGGAAATTGACGCCTATTATTGTGCAATACACGTCGGTTCCTAAGCAACCGATGCATGTTCTTAAATTTTTATTTTTTATTTTTTTATTTTCTAAAAAGGGCATCGGTTCCCCCTCCCCCCCAAGGAACCGACGCCCAATGCCTCCAAATTCAAATTGGAAGAATGGGCGTCGGTTCATCAAAAGAAACCGAGGCCCAATCTTCAATAATTCAAAATTCATTTGAACTTTGAATTTTTGAAGAATAGGTGTCGGTTGCTCCCGAGGAACTGACGCCTATGATAGTAGGCCTTTATATAACTGCAGTTCTTATGCAACATCTACTCAAAGAACTTGTACCTCTATAGCATTAGTTAGAGTCAAACACAAAACTTTCCCTTCCACTACATACTCACCTCGCCTAACCTTATCCTCTTCCAATATCAATCCTTTATCATTATTTCCTAAAGCTAAAAATCCTCTTCCATGGAGCTTTTTACTACCTTATTACGTTTTGTTCCTTTAATTCATTTATTTCTTCTTAATTTACAGATTTAGAGGAAGTTCAAACAAGAATCGAAGAAGAAGAAGGATGTTAGCTATTTTTGTTTCTTGGTTTCTTTTTTATATTATTAGACTTTAATTTGTTTCATAAATCCTTTTAATTTGCCTCTTAGGGCTTAAGTTTCTACCTTTTGTGCTCGTAGTATGCTTTTCCATGTATGCTTTTCCACGTAATTTGCCTCTAATATATATTAACTCTATTTTTGTGGTAAATGAAATAGAATATAAATCGAATTTGCCCACATTATTACTGTCTTCATTTGTTTAAAGTACAATGTTTAAGGGTGTCTCTACATAATTCATTTGTTGAATTTTGAATTTTCATACTGACGGATCTAGAAGAGAGCCCAAAAAAAAAAAACAAAAATAGGAAAAAACACACAAAATGCGTCAGTTGTAAAAGAACAGTCGACGCCTAACTTTAGAAGTCGGTTGTCAGTTGTAAAAGAAAAACCGACGCTTAACTTTAGGCGTCGGTTGTTCTTTTACAACTAACGTCTATTGTCTATTTTATTTATTTATTTTTTTAAAAATTTAGCTTTCGGCGTCGGTTTTTGTGAAACAACCGACGCTTATTGTTATATTTAGGCGTCGGCCAACAACCGACACATATACCTTTATAATACGCGTCTCTGACATATGCGTCGCCGTCAAAACCAATGCGTATTAATGGATACAACCGACGTCCATTGGGTTTTTCTGTAGTAGTGTAGGGTTTCAGCAGCCAAGTGTGAAAATTCCCCAAAAAAAAATTGAAGATACAGACTCAGCTACCAGAAAATGTTCCGGCAGCAATATCAAATAGCAATTCCGCTAACGATGAAAAAACTAGGGCGCCACCATTCACTTTTTTTCCTATAGCAACATCAAACAGTAACACCGTTGAGGTGAAGAAACTAGGGTGCCGCCATGTCAAACGGTGAAGAAAACCAAATTATGACCCTAGACAGTGTCTACAGCACTCTCTGCATCCTCTAATTTTTCTTACGACACATCAAATTATTTTAGATATGGGGCAAAGAATTTTCTTCTCTTTAATTACATCAACATGCGAGAGACAGGGGCAATGTATATGAAGCTAATTATAAAATCTAGTGTAATAATTGCACCTCAATCATGTCCTGAAAACCCATCTCGTTTAAATCATCCATGGCGGGTTCTGATATAGAGAGTGAAGCAAACGTGGCGGGGCTACCATTGTCCAACTCTCCTTTAACCTCGCCCTCTTTATTGACAGTCTCCACTAGGGAACCCAAGGTTAAGGAAGATAAAAGTTGAATTATATCGTTTTCCTCATCAAGTTCATCTTCTTTTCCTTCATCTCTTTTACTGGCCATATGAAAAATCATGATCTTTTGCCGTGGATTGTTGGGCTTCTTGATTCATCTCTTCGGGCTCTATATATTCAAGATTTTGGTAGCAGGTGGTGGGACACACTGGTCACAGCAGTAACGGCATGTTGTGGTGGTGGGCACGCGGCAGTAGCGGTTGTGGCGGCGGTGGTGGTGGCATTGGTGGCCGCGGCGACTGGTTTGAGATGGAACTAGGGCTTTATATGTGTGTATATATAGAGGTGAAATCTAAGATAATAAATAAATATAAACTAATAATAAAGTTTAAAATAATAATACTTTAATTATCATAAAAAATAATAAAAATAAATGAAGGATATAAAAATACAAAAAAAGAAAAAATGGAGTGACAAATACAATTTAATAGGGTAAAATAGCAATTATTTTATGTGAGCCAATGCATAATTGATATAACAATAAAAAAGGGTGTACATCCTTTAATTTCCTCTAAATTCTATTGGTTTTCATTCATCATTTTAAAAAAAAAAAATTTTTACCCGGCTCACCATCATTCGGGCCAACCCAACCCACTCCATAGGCTGACCCATTTCCATCCATATTTAATAACACATCATTTGTAGGCACTAGGAATCGAACCCATGACTTCACCAATTAACAAGTTAACTTTCAATTAATATGTTGCATTTATGATATACTAGGTTTTTCACTTGTGCGATGCATGACGTAGAAATGTAGTAAAAATGTCATATTTCAAAAGCAGTGGAATAGAAATTTAGATGCTTACAGTTGTAGACGAATATAAAAAATATAAACTACACAAGTACATTAGTAAGTAGTATGTAATAGCAAATTATTAATAATAAAATTAACCATTGGTGCTTATCATGTACAATGAGAAAAACCATCTAAAATCCAATTTATTAGTAATTACGTGCAGCCAAAAAAAAGACATCAAATGAAAGTTTTGATGACAATATTTAATCATCCATGGAACTTGCAGTTTTAGGATTCAGGTTCACCAAGAAAATATATACTAATGCTTTAAGTATGAAATTTGAAAAATCCAAATCAAATTAAGTATGAAATTTGAGATTTGCGTGTATTGTTGCTGTAACAAATGGGTACACACTTATGAACAGGTGGCAGTGAAACAATTCTCCAATTTTGAAGTATTATGCTCTATCTTCTTATTAATACTAAGATCTTTTTCTCTATGCCATGAAAAACATTTGTAGTTTGTGTTTTTTTTTTTGTGATTTCCGCTAGTACGCTGCACGGGTAGAGCCCTTACAAAAAATTCTAGAATAATGATACACATAAAGTTGAATAAGGAAAATAAATACTAAAAGATAAATGTCATCTAAAGTATTAATACATCAAACATGATTCTTTATGGAGTTCCTCTTTCTCCTATCTATCAATGTAGTCCATGCTTTTACCTATGCAACACATGGAAAGTTTCTTTAACAATATGTTTCTTATAAAAGATATTATAAAACTTCAGTAGATTCACAAAAAATAATAAGAAATCATTTCGCATATATGTGCTGACTTTTTTTATCCTATTGAAAGTAACTAGCGCAATTTAACAAAATCATACCCGGTTGCAATTTTTTGCTTGGCACTCTTCTTAGCTGCTGCTTTTGGTGACTTTGGCACCCATAGGATTCTTCATCCACACTTTTAGTGACACCAACAGTAGGAGTCATATGCATATCCCTCACAACAAAACAACCAAAATTTTGATATTCAAAAGATGTCTTCATAATTGTGCGCTTGGTTGAAGGCGTCTACACCATACCAACATCACCATTTTTAAAGAAACAGGGCTAATGGGCTCCTTCTTCGGCTCTTTCTTTAGCTTCTTACCAGAATGACAATTCGGGCATATCTGCTTCCAATCTCATGGTGGTTCATGACAGTGACTTGGGAGCTCAATTTAGAAGCATACATGAGTGACATGTTCATCTTAGCAACCTCCTTCTCGAACATTTCAATAATATGCTTGTCAATGCCACCAAGCTTGTTAAATCAAATGTTTACTTGTGGTTGACTTTCTACAGTTGACATAGCCAATGGCCATGATGTTAATGTGACTCTTCTCCTTTCCCACGAAGAACTTCTAAAATTGAGGCTCTTTAAAAAAAAAAAAAAGTAGGAGTTAGGGCATAATATTTACAGAAGTACTATCAAGTTACATATGCGAGGAAATTAAGGATAATCTTGGTTAATAACCAAAATTCATACAGATTTATCTGCTCAAATCAAATATTAAACTATACTGTGAAAAAAATCAAATATTAAATTATAAATAAAGAATTACACTCATAAAAATTATTATTAAAAAAATATGCCTTTACTAAGATACAACATAATAAAAAGAATATTAATAAATCTTACAGATAGATTGCATAAACATACATAACATGCTAATATCAACTAAAGATCAATGGAAAAAGCAACAAAATCAGCAATTAAGCTTGCTATAACTTTTCAATATAAGATATTGTTAGTGAATTTTGTATACCCAATAGGTTACTGTACCTCTTACCCACCATGTGAAGAATAAAAAAAGAAATCTTTTGTTGCAATTACTTATTTGAATTTTGTATTGCCTCAACAACAACGATAGAGATATTCAATTGGTTCGGTAACGAAGAAATTTTTCCAATAGCAATTTATCTGTACTCCGATAGGAAGCTTTCATTATTAAGAGTTGAAGAAAATTTTCCCATAGCACTTTTTCATGAAACTGAAACTGAATTATATATTTTCTAAAGCAAGAAAAAGAGCAGAAAGATAACATTATTCAACCGTAAAGCTTTAGGAGTTCTGAGATAACTCTTTACGCATGTTATTGTGATTCTTGACAGATGAAGGGACAAAAAAAAAACAGAGAGAAATTCTTGATGTAGCAATAACACAAATCGAGTTGTGATGCAGAGTTAAATATGGATTAATCTTATATAGCCAATTTAAACTTTGAATATCAATCAACATAAATAGCCAGTTGAACTGCTCATTTGAACTTTTCCAACTTCTCCTTATGTTGCGTGGCAAATTTGATCAAAATCTTCAGGAAAAAAAAATCCAAAAACATATATATGCTCATACATTATGCATTTTAGTTGGAAAATTATCTTTTGGGACATATCTAAGCTCGATAATTAGGCTTATTATATGCTCATATATTATGCATTTTAATTAGTTGGAAATTGCACAATAATTGTCAATTCGTTGCGCAATATTGAAGTTTAGACTTGGTTGGCCAATTTGTAACAGAGGATTGACTTCTGAAATTTTATTATATTGTTCAATCTGGTTCAAGAACTTTATCCTAAGCAGCAAGCCTATAGGTTAGATAAATATTTCTTCCTTGGCAAGCCTCTAGAATGGTCTTTGGATGTCACCAGAAGAAATAACCAACCTTGCAGTGGATTTCAAGAAGCCTATATATCAGGAAGTTTTGAAAGCTTTCTCGCCACCTCTTCAATAGAACATAGAAGGATCTGTCTTTTCTTTTCTTTTTAAGTTCCCCTTCTAATAAATTGTTTTTCAGTCAAAGCAATTTGGGCAAATGCAAAGGTCAACTCACTTAAGATCATGTACTACATGACTTGGAAATTGAAATGGTCTCTTATTATCTATTTTACTGCAAGAATATTGTAACGTGCTCTCGATACTTTGCCTAATCGGAGGCCTGAGTAGAAAAATTTGAACATCTGGAATTTAAAAGAAGAAGAAGAAGAAGAAGAAGATCGGAAGAGCACATCATAATTCAACGAAGGGTGTGCATCAAAGGCTCTAACATTTGTTGGCGTTTCAAACATGATTCTCTTTTATTTGTTGGTTCAATGAATTTTTATTTATGTCATTTGTGCTTCAATTTCAACATATGAGAAATGGCAATGTAGTTGCTTCAGCTTTAGTAGATAGATATTAGTTTGGGAACATTAGTTGTCACATGCTTTCGGAAACAGTTAGAATATAAACTGAAGAATGGCTATCATACTACTAGCCAACAAGCACAATTGCCTTACAGTTTATGTATGAAATTACTTTAAAGCTTTGTCTATGCAACGCACGGGTAGAAATCTAGTAAAAAAGTTATATATCGAAACAATTCAAGAAAATAACCAAAGATTTCACCAGTAAGGCAAGAACAATAAACCCACTTCCATAATATCTACTGTTACAAACATAAAAGCTAGATTTAACATACGTAGACAAATGATGAATGTCTGTATTTAGAACAGCAAAATTAAGGAAACAGAGACTATAATTTGACAATACAAAAACCAAAATTGCATACCTCTTTGTCTTGAAGAACGATATCTATCGACATGACTTCTTCTGGCTTAAATCTCTGGTGTGCATGCCAACGCCTAACAACCACCACCAAAAATGGCCACTTCGCATATCTACCATCCAGTGGCCGAGCCACGTTTGGGCAAAGGGGGACAATTGCCCCCTAAAGTTTTATAAAATATCTTTTTTGGTCCTTCTTCTTTTTTATTAATAAAAAAATTTAATAATTTTAGAGTGTAGTGTATCTAAGCTAACATAAAACAAGAAAATTGTCCATATATGACATATTATTATACACACAAATTTTGTAGGATTCTTGAATTTCTACTACTTAAACTCTTAAAGTACTATTAAAATTTACATCAATATCTTAGTTGATATTAAAAGAGGGAAGAAAAAAAATTCTTTAATAAGTTGATATTAATTAAGCTATGTAAATAAGTCATCTAATCTAATATATAATAGACATCCATGTTTAAAGTCATGTTATTCAACATAGATGTAATATTTAGGTCGGAATTAGTATTATCTAATATGTAAAGTTTGTCGTAATTAAAATAAAAATCTTTTTTTTTTTTTTTACAATTTAAATTTTTGCCCTCCTAAATTAAAATTTCTGGATCGGCCGCTGCTACCATCTACATCCTTTAACAAAAGCACCTCGATGGGCTTTGACTCCTATTATCCAAGTAAACTGACCCCCACAGTATACAGAGAAGATAATTACACCAACACCAGCAGTGGAGAAGATAATTATATAGTATACACCAGCACTGAGGGCAGCGGAGAAGATAATTACAGAATGCAAGTGTGTTGAAATCATAATTTCCATAGCACACGGGACTCTATCAAGGATTATTGAATCTCAATTATCCTAAAATTCTGGGATTGTTGAAAAATAGAAATATAGAGATTTTTAAATCATAGATGGTGTTGGAGAGATAAGGTAAAGAAGATTGCCTACAGAAGAAGGGTTTGGTGAGAGGAAAACGAGTGCGTAGAGATTGAGGTTGAAGTTGGTTAGGCCTGGATAAAGTGGCCCAAATCAGTTTGAGATCATTAGTGATGTCATCGTGTGAAATGAAATTAACACCTTATAACACCAAGTAAATCAATTTAATTGTGTCAGACAAACTCTCATTTAATATATATATATATATAGATATCTAGATATCATATAAATTGGATTTCACTCAAGCGTTGCAGGGCAATACTAAAACAAATTATGTATAATTGTTAATACGTAAGATTGAATAACATGTGATTATAGTAACTTGCCAACTACAATATTTTGTTAATTTTTCATGAACTAATACTTTTTAATTATAAACTATTTATCAGAATTATTTTTTTAATTATTGAGTGAATATGTTACAACATTTCGAAATATGTAAATAAAGTCTATATGTATGATGAGAATAATAGATTGTTAAATAACTACAAAATAAGTAACCTAATAAGTATTTGATATAAATCAGTTTAATGTTTTAAGAAAAGTTTTCAATATGAGTGCTTATAATAATAAAATCATAAATACACATATCTAAAATAAGCTAATTCCATTTGACAATGATAAGATTATTGATAATAATCCGTTAAAATTATGTTAATCATCTCTAACTTTTATTTGATAAAAATATATTCAATAAAATAGTAAACTAATAAGATGTGACTCGAATAGACCGCAAAAGCAATCAAAAGTTTAAAAAAAAAAAAGTAAACTATTATATAAATAACCCCCTATTAACTTGATTTTATTTCAGAATCCAAATACTACTAACTAAAGGAAAAATAAAAGAATTATAAGAGTCGACAAAATATATTAAATTCAGACAAAAACTATATATAAAAATAGACAAAAACGGAGAGCAGTTTCAATCTCGGACATTTTTCCTATCTAAAAAATTACTACCTCCATCCTATAAAAATAGGTTTAGTATCTATTTTTATTTGTCTCACATTATAGTCTACTTATATAAACGGGATTGAACAATTACTTTCTTTTTCAGATATATCCTTAAACAATTAATGACTAGATTGACTAAATAAAAAGTGATTGAATATTAAATAAGGGTATAGTAGAGAATTAAATGTAAATTTTGTATTTCCAACTACATTAATTCACATTTTTTAATCTACGAGATTAATTGATATGGACCTATTTTTATGGGACGGGGATAGTAAATCTCATCCGTCGATCAGCAATTTTAAATTAAGCCAAATTATTATAAACCATAATCTTGTCTTAAAGATATATATATATATATATATATAAGGGAAAGTTGAAATCAGAACAATCAAATCTAATCAAATTAATTTAAATAGGAACAACAAAGATATATATGACCATAAGAATTGCAGCAACGAACATAAAAAGTCAGAAATATCCCTCTAAAATGTAGTTTTTGCGGGAAATTGCAGTACAATTGTACTGCATACTACTTTGCTTATATATATGTATATATATAGATTATTACAACTATAGGGAGAGATATATTGCTTATAGCAGCAACTTGCGTAAATACAAGACCAAAGGCTAGAAATCTTCCCGCTAATCATATAGCCACGACATCTATGGGTTGTCGTTTTAGATCAAGAAATATAGCGATGATTGACTTTTACGTGACGTTGCGTTAGATACCACAGCAACGACATCACTAGACGTCCTTATAGACACAACTTACGACATTATAATGTCGCCACTATATGGTAAAGACTATAAAGTTGCCGCTATAGCCAACATCACAACACTTGATGTCGTTGCAAATGTCGTTACTATATCTTGTGTTTCTTGTAGTGTCAGAATCATAGAAATGTTGGTTCACATATTATTAAATATTAGATGCAATTAGTTTTTCATTGCACAGCCAAATTTTAGTAACAAAGTATGATGTAATATCACTTAGTCATTGGTTTAAATGGTGAGTTATTGTTAATTTATAAATTTATAAACACACAAAATCATTAAATCGCCGGTTTAACTGTTAGGTCATTAGTTCGGTTAGTTACTGTTAAGTTATAAATTTAAATTAAAAAAACATTTTTATTTAGGAAAATAAACAATAGAAATTATAAAAATCATGTAATGTATTTTCAACATGTAGAACACTTAAGTTTGGAGGCTTATATAGCACGTCGGAAGAAAAAGGTCTTGTGTTCAAATTTTATGTGGCTTGGGTCAACCACATCCCCCACTCGGATGAAAAATGGAAAAAAATTAGTGAATGGTTATATGGCAGGAAAAAAAATTAGTGGGTGGTTACATAATAAAAAAAAACCAGATAAAAAAAAAGATGGGTGGTCATAGAAAAAGTAAATAAATAATAAAGGGGTCTCGAAATCTTATTTAAGCGGGAAAAGGATTCCGAAATACTAGCTTCTTTTCTATATATAAAGATAAAAATAAAGATTATGATATAATAGTAGTCTCCAAAAGGAACATATATTAATGACACGAATAAGGAACTATTCACATTGCATATTTCTGTGATAAATTTAATTAAAAAAATCAGTGAGAAAATATCCCAATGAGCTTCATCATTTGTTCTCTTGTAATCTAACCTTGTTTTGGGTATCGCAGTTTTGTTCCTTATAAATCTGCATCATTAAGCCCAACTATTTTCAAATGCTCGGGTATTGAGTGGGTCAAGTCAATTTTTGGCACCCATCAAGTTCGGCTTGGGGAAATTTCAGCCCCAAACCAACCTGAGATCAATTTGAGTCGGCCAAGTTTTGCGGGTTAGGTTGGGTTTGATACCTCTTTCTTTGGATTGGAGCTAGGTTCATGGTATAATTTTCAATTTTTGAGTATCCAACTCAACCGAATGGACTCGGATTATCTGGCTGGATAGTTCAAAAAGTCCCTACCTTCACAAAATATAGCAATTTTAGCCCTAACTTTTTTTTCCAACCTCTAGAGTCACTTATCTTTTAAACATTCTCATAAAAAGTCTCTATGAATAGAATCCCTACATTATAACATTTAAAGAGGAAGAAATTTCAGTTTTTGCACCTTATATTAAAAAAAAAAAAAACAAGTTTTGTTAAAAAAGTAAAAGAAAAAATAATAAAAATATTTTGATTCAAAAATAATAAAAATATGCTGATTCATTCCTTTTCACATTCTGATCCCTTGTAATAATTCTGATAACCTAAATTAAGAATAACACAATGGCAATTGAAGATTCACGTTTTCTCCTAAATCTAAAATTTTTAATAACTCTTTATTGTGGTAGTGATTAAGATGCGGCGGTTGATAGTTCGGGTGGATTTTTAATAAACTGGCGTTCATCTAGTGCACAATTTTAAATGAATTTTCTATAGAAATTGATCGAGCTCTGAGTTCAGAGCCTGATCTCTAATCAAAAGTCACCATGTGGCAGCGACAGGTGAGGTGGATCCACATGGCGATCTGTGATTGGAGATCGGAATCCGAGTTATCTGTTTTTATAGTCGGACCGTAATTTTGAGTGGTATAAAAAAGTCATTTTCTTTTTCTTTAATGGGTAAAATGGACGGATTTCCTCTATAGGGATCTTCTTTGAGAATTTTTTGAAAGGTTAAGAACTCTAGTGGTTGAAAAAGGTTTTAATTGAAATTACAATGTTTTGCAAAGGTCAGGGACCATTTGTGAAATTTACCCTATTTTTTAATTTTAATAACTATATATATCATGAAAATATTCAGACAGTGACGGTCCAAAGGTCCAATTCTCTTCACCCCACCCACCCCAGCCCCGCAAATCACTCTGGTTGGTCAATAAATAGGAGCTTCCGCCAAATGGCTGCCTTTTTTCTTTTCTTCCTCATTTTCAGATACCCCTGGACAGCATTTTCGTTCTCCCGTTTTTTCTCCTCTGGCGACTCGCCGGCCGTCAGTTCTCCGGCCCGGAATATTCCTTCCTTCTCTCCTCTTTCATCTCAAGGTATGTGTTTCGTTTGTTTTTCTGCAACTCTCTGTTTCTTGATTTCCGTCCAAAGGGTGATTTAGATCTGATGTCTCCCACAGATGGGATACTTTTTCTTTCAAATCCTATCACTTTCTGGACCAGTTTTTGTATTTGAAATTTTTGGGTTCTTTATTTTATTTTATTTTTTTGTTATTTTTTAGCTTATTTTAAGTGGATCTTGACCAGCTTTATTGTGAAATTAAGCTTTCTTCTGTATTTGATAATGTAGGTTATTTTTTATATCACCAGCATGTACGAGTTCTGATTTTTAATATCCATTTATTTCCATTTTTAAGATTTTATTTTAATTAAAGCTCCCATGTCTTACAATAATCTTATTCTTAACAGTATATATATAAAGATTTAATCTTATTTTTGTTATCTTCCTTATTAAAGAAATGCAATAATGTTAGGTGGTGTTTCCTCTTTTTCTCTCTTTAAAACTAAGTAGGGAATTTAATTTTTTGTTTATTTTTGTGGTAAATATCAACTGGTGACAGTACAATCTTTCTATCCATTGACTGTAATAAGTTTTCTGTATTTGAGTCTTTCTTACCATATGTAATAATGGAATTTTGTGGATAAGATTATTCTAATATTGGTAGGATAAATGGCCTTTTTCTTTCCTAATGTAATTACTCCTTTAAAAATATAAATAAGATTCATACATTTAGTGCATTTTAGATGTAAATACATATCTTCCATATTGGAGTATCCTTCATTGCTCTTTCTTCATCTTTGTGCATTAGTGATTAATCATCGAGGTATGGATAAGTATATGTATTTTGTCTCTCAAGATTCAACCTTTCGAATCAGACATGTTTGTGTATATTCATCTTTTTTGCTGTGGAAGTGATTTTTTTTCGTTTTTCCATTTTTTCTGTGGGTTTAATACAGAGGATACTTAGTTGAAAGGTAAAGGAGATATGGATAGACAGGAAAGTATAAAAGTAAATGTGGATGGCTTGAGGGCTACGAAAGAGTTTGGGCTTCGAAATGTGAGTTCCCACGCCTCATTATCCGAGATGGATGACTTTGATCTCTCAAAGCTTCTTGATAAGCCCAGATTAAACATAGAGAGGAAGAGATCATTTGATGAACGGTCATTTAGTGAGCTATCGATTGGATTGACAAGAGGTTTAGAGAATTACGACAGTACATACTCGCCCGGAAGGTCGGTGCTGGACACCCCGGCTTCATCTACTCGGGGCTCTTTTGAGCCTCATCCAATTGTGGCAGATGCGTGGGAAGCTCTCAGACGGTCCTTAGTATATTTTCGAGGCCAACCAGTTGGAACAATTGCCGCATACGACCATGCTTCTGAGGAAGTCTTAAATTATGATCAGGTAAAAAGTTGATTAGCAAAAGAAACAAATACACCAGTAACGAGTATGTTGATCCTTTCGTGATAGAGTTCAAATTGGATAATTTTTATTTCTACTGTTAGGCCTTTCTTTTAATGGAAAAAGAAAACGTTTTTTGTAAATTTATGAGTCAGTGATACTGAAATTGCGTAAAATTTTATTGAGGTAAATATTTGATCCCGCTGACAAGAAACAAATGATGTTTTTAGTGGTGACAGTTAATGGATGGCTAAGCTGAAAAAGAAGTAAGTTTACTTCTAAGCTTCTTTTTCTCAAACATAATTTTGAAAGTAACTATTTTACTGGCAAACTTACTTTCTAATTCTCAAAAAGTTGCTTTTGAGCCTAACAGGTTTCCTTTATGCTTTCTTAAATTTGAAAAATTTTGAGCTGTGCAGGTTTTCGTTCGAGATTTTTTTCCAAGTGCTCTGGCCTTTTTAATGAATGGTGAGCCAGATATAGTTAAAAATTTCCTGCTGAAGACTCTTCAGCTGCAAGGGTGGGAGAAAAAAATTGATAGGTTCAAGCTTGGGGAAGGGGCAATGCCAGCTAGTTTTAAAGTTCTGCATGATCCCGTTCGCAAGACGGATACTATTATTGCAGATTTTGGGGAGAGTGCAATTGGAAGAGTAGCGCCAGTTGATTCTGGATTCTGGTGGATAATTCTTCTTCGTGCATATACGAAATCTACCGGAGACCAATCTCTGGCTGAAACACCAGAGTGCCAAAAGGGAATAAGACTGATAATGACTCTGTGTCTATCTGAAGGATTTGATACGTTTCCGACTTTGCTATGTGCAGATGGGTGCTCAATGATCGATCGGAGAATGGTTAGATACCAAATCATCTTTATCCTTCATAACACTGAATAATTGTTCGATTTGTTAACTTTGTTATTCTAATGGTTAAACTTTGTTTCTCAGGGCATATATGGGTATCCTATCGAGATTCAAGCACTCTTCTTTATGGCGTTGAGATGTGCTTTGGCATTGCTGAAGCACAATGACGAGAACAATGAGTTTATTGAGAGAATAGTTAAGCGTTTGCACGCGCTAAGTTATCACATGAGGAGTTATTTTTGGCTCGACTTTCAACAGTTGAATGACATATATCGCTATAAAACAGAAGAATACTCTCATACTGCTGTTAACAAGTTTAATGTTATTCCGGATTCGATCCCTGAATGGGTATTTGACTTTATGCCTATGCGTGGTGGTTACTTTATTGGCAATGTTAGTCCTGCAAGGATGGATTTTAGATGGTTTGCGATAGGTAATTGTGTGGCGATTCTGTCTTGTCTTGCCACTTCCGAGCAAGCCAATGCTATTATGGATCTTATCGAAGAACGATGGGAAGAGCTCGTTGGAGAAATGCCTTTGAAAATATGTTACCCGGCAATTGAAAGTCACGAATGGCGAATTGTGACCGGATGTGACCCAAAAAATACAAGATGGAGTTACCATAACGGGGGATCTTGGCCAGGTTCTCCATTTTCTTCTCCTCTCATCTTGATTTCACACATTTTTTTACTTCGCTTTTCATTGAAAATATCTCCTGTTATGTAGAATTCTCGTATGTTGAGATCTTGAAAACCAGAAGCGCTTCAAAAAAGTTAGGCTCTCTTTGCCATATTCAGGTTGTTTTCAGTTTTTGAATACATTGAGAAGTTAAAATCTATTTATTTCCATACTCTGAGAACATCCTTTCAAAGACAAGGAAAATTCTTGTAAACAAAACATAAAACGACTTTCAGTGTGAAAAACTGAATACATTCAAAACATTTTTTTTTCTTTTTTATGTAAATTACATTCAAAACTTAAAACTGCAAATGAATCAAATAACTGGAAACTGAAACACGAAAAGAATGGACTCATATATTATGTTTCCTGACATTCTTTCTTCCTCTTGAATGCAGTGCTTTTATGGTTACTAACGGCTGCTTGCATCAAGACTGGGCGTATACAAATTGCAAGACGGGCAATTGATCTTGCAGAGAGCCGTTTGCTCAAGGACGGCTGGCCGGAGTACTATGATGGAAAATTAGGAAGATTCATAGGTAAACAAGCAAGAAAGTACCAAACATGGTCCATTGCTGGATATCTCGTGGCAAAAATGATGTTGGAGGATCCTTCGCACTTGGGGATGATCTCACTTGAGTTGGACAAGCAGATGAAGCCGGTTATCAAGAGATCTTCATCCTGGACTTGCTGAAGGGAAAGCAAAGACATACGGGCATAAAGAAATAGGGACATAATTAAAAGGTCAGAAATGAGTTTTTTCTTCTGTTAAGAAATTTGTCTTTCGATGATTTTACGTAATTTTAGGTTTGATCAAATGTTTGGTTTCGTGTAGATTAGATTCAGGATGCTACTCGGCATAAACCAATTCAATATATCTCATTTCTTGGAGGCAATTTATTAGAATTTTGATTCTACTAATTACCTAGGAATGTTCAAGCACCAGATGTTAAGGCACTAGACAGCGATGTAGCATGATATCAACACATCATTAGACATTCTTCGAATCATATCAGTGACATGGTATTATGTCACATCATCTGTTTGGTGCCGTAACGACACCGGTGTTTGAACATTTTCAACTGGAATGAGGTACAGGTATTGATAAGAGAAATCAACGTCTTTTTGTGGGATCAAAATAAGTATCGAAGCAATGTTAGACGAATCACGTAATTTGGACATACATGTAAACAAAAGTTATGAGAAAATGAGATTCAAATTACCTTATTACCCCTATACAATTCAAGAGGGCTCTTGAGTCATTTTAAGGGTAATAAGTTATTTTAGACTCTTTTGTCATAACTTTTGTTCTAGTTTATATACTTCTAAACAAAATGGAGTCCCAGAATAATAATGAAAATATGCTATAATAAGAAAGAAAAATAGGTTAAGAAAATGGTGTATATAGATTTATGCACTGTTTGGCAACCATTTAGAAGTGAACAAGATTGTGTTTGTTTGCTTTTGTTGTTTCTTTTTCTTTTTTAACGTTTTTTTTTTCTTTTAATTGTGGTGGTGTATTTAACTATATATAATATATGAAGGATTAGTTTTGTCACTGTATTATGACCATATCTGTAATTAAAAAATATATGTATGAAAATACGGGGTAGTTAGTAAAAACCGTGTGCAAATAGAATCACCCATCCCATAATCTTACAAACCACGCACTCCTAATAACATGTTTGTGAGGAAAATTCTAATCGTGAATTCTTTTCCCACGTCTCAATTTTTTCTCGTCATTCCAATTTTACCTTACACATCGCACTACAAGCTTTTTGAGTGGGAAAAAAATAGTATTTAGGTCACTGTATGACGAGGAAATAACATGAACTACTTTGAAGAGGGAATACTTGCTTTGAGTTCGTGAAGAGAAATATTATAGAACCATTAAATGGTTCCATTACAGAGACATGTCATCATCGTTTTTTATCACATCATAAGGATGGTTCCATAATGAAGTCATCTGATAATTTTATGACATTTCTGAGTTCATGATTATATCCCATATATGTGTCTATAAATATATATATATTTTTTTTTTTTATTTTTCAAATTGAAGTCATTACTTTCTTTGTCAAGAAACCCTGAGACATCCTGTACCAGGTTGCCTGTTTAGCATGTGGGGTGGTCATCATATATTGGACTGAGAGAAGACAATTGAGTTGGTTTGGTTTGGCACAATAAATGACTTTGTTGCATCATGATTCCTATCTTCTTGCCATTTTCTCCTTGTCCAAATATTACCACGGAGAAATGTCGAGTAGTGCCATAATGTTGGGAATTAATGTAGATCCCCTGATTACGCCTGCAGGATCGTTGTTTAAGGAATTTGATGAGACAAGGGAAAAATAAAAGAACGAAGACAAATTTACGGACTATCAAAGCTTTTCACTATATGATTCAAGTCGCTACAACCATATAGAATTTCACTCACCAACCCACAACCCCCAAGTATTACAAGAAAAATACTCAAGCTTTACAGCACCTAAAATTTCTACTCTTTGAACAAACCTCAAAGAGTTACAAGAAAAACTCACAAGATGCTAAACTCGCCAATTTTTCTCTCAAAGACTCAAGTCACTCTTGTACATAAAAGAAGAGGAAAACACATCTATTTATAGGCTTTGTTTACTTGGAAGATAAGATAATTCCTTCTAGGATTTGGATTCCTTTTCCTCCAAGAACTCTTCTTTTTTCCTTTTCCTTTTCCTTTTCAACTTTGGATTATTTTTGACAATAAATT
>CAVNYN010290067.1:0-54882 GCA_963692815.1 Nyctanthes arbor-tristis | reverse complement strand
TGCCTGTTTAGCATGTGGGGTGGTCATCATATATTGGACTGAGAGAAGACAATTGAGTTGGTTTGGTTTGGCACAATAAATAATTCCTTCTAGGATTTGGATTCCTTTTCCTCCAAGAACTCTTCTTTTTTCCTTTTCCTTTTCCTTTTCAACTTTGGATTATTTTTGACAATAAATTCAACACATAAAACATTTCTAGTATTTAACACCAGTTCACATGAAACAGTAAGTTAAGTCAAGTTAGGCTACATTTGCTAACATTTTAATTTCACTTATCATTTAACTTTACATATATTGTCGCCTAAACTGGTATTGAACAGTAGCGATGCTACTTAGTATTATGCAAAAATGTTTTGAAACTCGATATCTTTCAGGGAAACGTTGAATTGAAGCTGAACATCTGATGTTATGAAACAAGTCACGGTAGACAATATAAATGTAAAATGTAAAAAAAAAAAAAAGTGTAAAATGTAAGAACATAGTTGTATTAACAATTCTAGACAGAAAGGAAAAGTGGGTGGTAGGGGAGATGGTTAATTCTAGTAGAGGACACTCAACTTTCGCTCTAATTGTGATTAGATTATTGAACTTTATAATTGTTAAAAATTACACGAGTGAACTTGTACGTTACTTTTGAGTAGATAACTAAAATCTAATTTAATAGCAATTAGATCAATCAACCTTAATTGCCATCAATTTAATCACTTTGATTTAATTGTAATTATAACAATCAGTAATGGGTCGCTAAATTATTTAATAGAAGTTGACATAATGACATGACAACTAAATTATTTAACAGAAGTTGACATAATGACATGACAGTCAGTTGAAAATTATTTGAAATTATTATGTCAAGATAGATATTGAATGTTAAGCTTTTGCAAGTCATTTGATCATCCTTAATTTTTCCTCTCCAATATTAGGTTCCTTTTTTTCTTGGATTTTAATTCAAAGATAAATACATAAAGTTACACTGTTGCTTACTGCACTGATTTTTTTTAAACAACTAAATAAAAGTTTAGTGATCTGATTGTTGAGAGTTGAAGTTGAGCGACTTAATTGCTCTTAAATTGAGATTTAGTGGCCTAATTGTAACAAATTAAAGTTTAGTTATCTATTTGTAAGTGGAGCAAAAGTTTGGTGATCTCTAATACAATTAACCCAAGAGAAGAATTGTTTGGAGAGGTGCAAACGAATCTATATCAATAACATGAGATAAAAGACAGAGTTCATGAGAAATTGGGCTATTTCACGTAATGAGTTAACTTTTTAGAATGAAATATCAATTATTTGCAAGTACTATTAGTAGCAAAGTTTTGTTATTTGAATAAACATGTATAAAAAGAGGTTACAAAAATTGACAAATGACATGATACTATTTTTCAATATATCATATTAATTTTAAATTAATGGTAATCACATGAATCACATATCTATCTTGTAAAACTCTTTATCCATTTTTTTGTTCAAATAGAATTATCCATATTAAAAATAGGCCCCAAATTTAGCCTTGTGGATGCGGAGGAGAGCTCACTTGTAGCTGAACAAAAAAGGTGAGCCCTGCCAATGAAATCTTAGCCCATTTGGTTCGGGGTCTAAAGTTGAAGTTCTGGAATGTAGAGATCATATGTTCGATTCTTCTCATGTGAGGGTTGTTTATCTACATTTTATATGTAGTTTGTAGTCTTCTACATAGAAATTTGATTTCTTGGTTTGTATTGTTGATTTCTGTGCGTTGAATTTCAGAAGGATATATATCTATATGTACTTATAGTGCTATGATGCGGATTGCAATTATACTTAAAAAAAAAAAAAAGGTGAGTCCTAAAGTTAATAGTTGTTATTGGAAAACTTCCATGAATGACTCTTAACGTAGTTGTGCTCGCATATGGTGGTAACCTAAAATCCTGTAAAAGATTAAGTCTTGATAGAAAAGGCATTGCTTCGTAAAGTTTGACGGAGAGAGGTTGACATACCATCAATTGAAGGGCGTCAAAATTATATGTTCTCGCTTTAAAAGGGGATTGCTGGGGAAGTTGCGAATGAATTCCATATCCATTGTATTTGAGATCAAAGATGGATTAAATAATTAGATGTTCACTAACGTTTTAGAATGGAGCCTTAATTCAATTAGTGCCTCGATCTTTCGTCATACGTCTGTTGAGATTAACCCATCAAATGCATATGACAAAAGATCATTGAAGAACTCACATGTAAATTATCTTACCGTGAGACTACTCTAAAAATATTTAAGGTAATTCAATTCACATTAGTTTCCTTTTTTTTTATTTTTTTATTTTTAACATGAACACATCTCGCGCACACGGTTTAGAGACACTACATACCATATAACAAAATCATAATAATTTGTTAGATGCAGAGTGACATATATGTGCGACAAAATCAGGTTAGTTTTATTTATTTATTGGATCGATGAAAATCAAGCTGACGTGACCTAGTCGGCTCAATTGAAGAAAAATTGGAAACCTGCTCGAACAGGTTTGATTGACCCGGAAAATCAGGTGAAGAAACCTGGATACGAACCCGGTTATGATCTAGCAACGTTCCATTTTGCTCGATTCATACATATAAGATGATGGGGGCAACGAATCCAATTTCTTTTTCCCCACCTTTTAGTATGAAAATTTAGGAATTAATTTATTTTTAAGGTAAGAGTTAATTTTTCAATTATCCAATTTAAACCTTTTTTCCTTTTGACTCCTGTTTAACTTGATGCAAACTTTTGATTCATGACGCTCTACTTTTCTAATTTGATAATCAGTCTAATTTTCTGAACATCGGGTTTACTAGAAGAGTGTACATACATAGCCCCTTCATTAATCCATCACTACCTTTGTCAAAAGAGCTAATATATATTCAAATTATTCGGTATTACATCGGATTCTATGGATTTTACTTTAGTGCTCCAAACTTATCTAATAAATATACTTTTGCCCAAAGGCCAAAGGTCACTATCGATTTTACTTTCAGTGAATTTTATGGGAGTCCATGCAAAAAAACCAGAGTGAGAGATAAGGTTAGTCAAGATAATAAACTTAGTCGTAATCATTGGCAAAGAAAAGAATCAAAATGAGGAAATTATTATAGGTTGTGCTATTTGAACGTAAACAAATACAACAAATTTAACAAAATTAACACATGACACAATTTTATTTTTCAACACATCACATCACTTTTACATCAACACTAATTACACACAATACTTGTCAATTTTGTAAAATATTTTATCTCATTTTTTGTCCAATAAGAATTCGCCTATTATATACTTCTCATGTACTCCTAATTTCACTCAACTGGACACCTATATATATATATATATTGAATAATGCTATATAACACTAAATACCAGTCTATGTGGTAACTAATATGACATTGAATGATAAGTGAAATTAAATGAATGAATAAAGGATTCACTTGATTTAACTTATCATTCAATGTCACCTTGATATGGTGCCAAGCACCAATTATACTAAATAGCATTACTCATATATATTTTCAGCTCAACCGAAGTGGTGCCCACGGCATCTTATTGATGAGTTGTTATCTATATTATAGTGCAAATTTTAACCTACATAATAATAATTTTTAATAAATCAGTTGACGCTAAAAATGATCTAACATTATATATATGACAATATATTGTATCATATGACTTGATGCACCACAAATAAGGTACCACATATATAACACACATGATATATCATATGACTTGATGCACTACAAATAAGGTAAAATATCTTCTAACATATGGCAGGATTATTCTGTCGGACATATATATAGTGAGAGATCATTGGGTAACTCACAATAGGTCGTTCCACTACAGAATAACTCACATGTGGGTTGTTTAATAACCTCCGGCCACATTGTGTGCATGACCGGATTTGTAAGTCTCAACATCGAGCCTAACGAGTACAAGTAAATAGTAGGTTTAAGACCAGGGACGGATTTAAGATTTTTATTAACACGGGCTGTAATATAAAATATGCCAAACGACTAGTGCTAAAATAATTTTTTTAAAAAAAAGTTCAATGTGAAATTTTAAATTTCTCGTGTTGGCACTAGCTAAATCCGTCCCTGTTTATGACATTTTGAGAGGTATTGATATAATACTTTTTGTCCTATGTGAGGGCATAAATACATGTCTTTTGAAGAGTTTCGTTATGATTGTCGGACAACCTAAATAGTCATGATTAGGTCCCTGAGCACCACATTAAAATTAAAAATTAAGAAAAAAAAAACCGTGAATTTTTAGAGGTCGAAACTCAAATGGTTGAACCGTTGCAAATGTAGGTGACGTAAATTAGCTGTGTTTTGTAATATACACATCATTGTAATATTTTCACTTCAACAAACCGAGCCAAAATATATATAAAGACAAGACTTAAAAGTATTACTTCTCTAAAAATTTAAATCAATAGAAAAAGTTCAATGCTAATTTTATCATTTCTAACATACAAAATAGAACATTATACATGATTACGTCAAATCCGTTAAAAAATTAATGTCAAAGCCGTCGAATTTTTAAAAAGAAAAGAAGAACAAGGAAAAATACTTGAAGGTGAGCCAAAATCGTTATTTGAACAAGAAAATTTAAAATCCAATTTCAACACTTCAAATTTAGCTTGTTAAAAAGAATTGAGTTTCTAGAGCAACAGCCATCCCAAGAAAAAGAAGAAAGATGAGTAATTAGGGATTGAAAAATGCAGTAATAATCTAATACTAGAAGTCTAGCGTATTATGTACATACCAGATACGTGTTATTTGACAAGTCACATTACAGAGTATGATGTAGCGTGCTAGATGCATCAGCCTCTGGCGATATATTTGGCATTAGATTATTTTTATTGGGTCTTTTTCATGAGATAGGTAGAAATTGCGGGCATGGTAAGAGAAAGGACAAACAAGAAATTATGTGTTTGTAAACTCATGTTAAAGAGAAAGAATGAGCAGAGTTAAATGGTGAATGTATTTGTAATGCATGCGAGCCCTATGAAATATATGGATATTGGTTTGTAAACTGGAACGTGTATTACTTTGAAGAAATCAAGTCCTAGTTGAGGCGGTACGTCCTTGAAAATGATTTAGCATCAAATGTATAGTATCATATGGTGCGACTATGTGACATGCATCAGAGCACATAATATAATTGTAGTTTCTTATGTGATGTGTTCCAATACACACTGTCATATAGTACTGTATGATATCATATATGTAGTGTTAGATTGGGACTATGTAAGTGCTTGTTTGATTTTTATTATGAGAATGAAATTATAATGAATTGTGAAAATTTAATTAAAAGTTGAAATATGTGGTGATAATTAAGGAAGCGACTGGTCCCGGTGCCTTCACTGTAGATCTATAGTGCATATATGTACTATTAACGCATGATGGTAAGAAGTGTGGAGAAGATGTTTCAAATTTAAACGTGTGACCTACTAAAAGACGATTTAAAGTGTTTCTCTTAAACTTACTTTTATTTTGAGTTGTGCTGTTTGAGTAAAAAAAGATACAAAAATTTAAATAAAACGGTACATGGTAATATCTTATTTTTCAATATATTATATCACATTTTCACTAATAATAATCACACAGACCACATTTTCATCTTGCTATAATTTTTGTCTACTTATTTATTCAAATAAAATTATTCTTATAGCTTTCAGTATTGACAAAATTCCCAATTACTGTTTTGTTAATATATAGCAGACAAATATATTCCCATGGGGGAAAAAATTCTCAATAGCGAAGGGATGAAAATGTGTAAGGCTGGCAGCTAAACTGTACTGCACTCTATCCCTACAAAGAGACCCCACGCGTGGCCTTTGAGCTTCTGCTACATTTACTCATTTTCTGCCACTCCCCCACTTGCCACCACCACTTCCACAGCCACAAGCATTTCCATAATACAACAAAATATTTGAAAAATTAGTGTTACGTGGCACTAAAATGTCCACCAATGCTCAAAGAATAGAAAATATCTAATAAGTCTATTTTAAATTCATGTCTAATATTATACCACATTACTGTATAATTTTGTTGTAATTGGTACCTAAAACTTAAATTATTATTATCTGAATATGAGTGAAATGTCGAGGAGGGAAATTGAACCTATACTTAAGGTGTGGAAAACTCGTTTAGATGTAATTACACCACTTGATTAGTCTTGGCTAAGATTTACTAATAATATAGAAAAATTTTCAAAAACTCCTCCGAAGCTTTCGTTTTTTTAACAAAACTTTCCAGTTTATGTAGCGTTTCTAGATGCACATCATGTGTATTTCATAGATATCACGTATATTTAAAATATACGTGATGTGCATCTGCACACACTATACGAAATGAGAAGTTTTGCCATAAAATCTTCTAAAGATTATGGTAAGAGGCTCTAATAATATGTATAGTTTATTTATTTGTTTTATTTTATTTATTATTTTTTATGCATACTCTCTGCTATTTTCATTCTTAAACCAATATTTATTTCGCACATGACTTGGTATTCCCCATGATTTGCGTCCCTGTTGGAAACATCTTTTTCCTATATTTACTTTATTTGCCCCGGAGATATCCAACCATTTAGTCCAATGCCTCACACGAGAGAAATTTAACATAGTAAGTTTCAAGTATCACAGGTGTGGTGTCGCGAAGATACTAAATAATAATATAGTACTATAATATTACTGGCAAATTTGACTATATTATCATTTATACAAATCACAATAGTAGCCGGTATTAAATCACACTATCTGTTTGGTATTTTAATGGTACTAGACATTTGGCACTTTATCAAATTTTTTCATTTACGCGATATGTCTGTTTAATAAAGTGTGTCTACTACAACTCCCCATCTCACTTCAATTTTTATGTTCTCAGCTTCTCATCTCAAGAGCAAAGGTTTACTATTCGATGAAGTGAGTACAATTTCTTATTTGAATGCGACAAGTAGCTCGATAGAAGTGAGCATCATTTCTTATTTGATGAAGTGAGTACAATTTCTGAAAATGACGTTTGGTACGGTAATGATACTACACAGTAATGTAGAATAATATCAGTCACTAATATAAACATACATCACATTAGTAGTTGATATTATGCTATAAGATTTGTTTAGTTCAATAATAATGCCGGCGTAAAGTGCTAGATCATTTTTAATATAATTTCTTATTCGAATATGATAAGTAGCATGATAAATGTGACCGACGCGTTTTAAGTGTTTCCCTAGTTGGAGCCCCATCCTAATGCTAGACCCACAACCAAGCACTAATTTTCTATTGGGTAAGAGAATTTTTTAGGATCCCACACCTACCCCTCAATCTACCCCACTTCTGCAAAAGACAGCAGTCAACCACAAAGTAATGGAGAGGAAAAAATGAACCCCACCACTTCCTCTTGTTCAGTGGGTTCAGAAGACTTTTCCTTACAACTTGATCTCTAAGCTTTCTCTCTCTGTACCCCACTCTTCTCTTTCTCTCTCTAAAAGCTTCAATTCTCGTTCACTTGCCAATTGGGCAGTAATATGTTTGGGGAATCAAGAAAATTCCCTTGATTTTCTTGAAATTTCTCTCAACAGCAGAACCCGGATTCAAAATTCTAAACTTTGTCACCTGCATGTGTAGAAAACATTGAGAGAAGAAACCGAGAAAAGTCATCACTTCGATTCTGATTATCCCTAGGGAGAGAGAGACGTCATGGAATTTATCGAGCCGCATAGCAAAAACCAAGATAGTGCTGCGAGTGGCTCAGACCACCCGGAACCGGCCTCCCTCCAACTAGTCTCGGCCCACCAAAGTCAACCTGAAACCGGCCATGGGTCCGGTCCGGCCCCAACCCATGGTCCCTTTATGGGTTCCATTTCCATGCAATCAAGAACCTCACTCTTCTCACCCTCCACCAACACCACCAACTCTTCCTCCACCACCACCACCACCACCGTGACCAACACGGAAAACACTTCTGATTCGAATAAACCGGTTAAGAAACCTTCCAAGGACAGGCACACGAAGGTTGATGGCCGGGGGCGGCGTATACGCATGCCAGCCTTATGTGCAGCTAGGGTTTTCCAGTTGACTCGAGAATTAGGCCATAAATCCGATGGAGAAACCATAGAATGGCTTCTACAACAAGCTGAACCGGCAATTATAGCCGCCACTGGAACCGGTACCATTCCGGCTAATTTTTCGACTCTCAACGTGTCTTTGCGCAGCAGTGGCACCACCATATCAGCTCCACCGTCGAAGTCCGCCCCGCTCTTCCTCGGAGGCGGCTCCACCGGCATGCTAGGGTTCCACCACCAGTTAACATCCGCCGCTGGTTTTGTTCCCGACCCGGATGAGAATTACATGAAAAAACGGTTCAGAGAAGATACCACTGGAGCAACCTCACCTTCTTCAGCTGCTAAACTACAAGATCAAGAACAGAATTCCGACGCCAAACGCGGTTCATCTCAGCCTTCGAGCTTCATCCCTGCGCCGGCCATGTGGGCGGTGGCACCCGCCGCCGCCGCCACCAACGTCGGTAACGCCTTCTGGATGCTGCCGGTGACCGGCGCCACTGCCACCATCGCCGCGAGTGGAGGGCAGCAGGAGCATCAATTATGGCCGTACAAGGCCCAGAGAATTGGTGGGTTTGAGTTCCCTGGAGGCGGCGGTGGCCGGTTCAGCCCGGTTCAGCTTGGTTCAATGGTTTTGCAGCAACAGCAGGCGGCGGCGGGAGGTATTCAGCAGCTGGGTTTAGGGATATCAGATACTAACATGGGAATGTTAGCCTCCATTAATGCTTACAATAATAATAGGATTGATCTGGGCATGAATTTGGAGCAACACCACCATCAGAACCAGCCTCAAGGTAGTGAAAGTGGTGAGGAAAATCCGAAGGATTCTCAATGAATTTAACATTTTTTATTTAATCCCTTTTGAGTGTCACATTCTTGATAATGCAGTCCCATTTTTAGTTTTTTTTCCTATGGTGAAAAATTGTGTGCATATTGCTCTGTTTTATGTATTCACTTAGGGTTTGAACTTATTGGCAACTATTGGATTTGAAATGCCAATAAATGGCGATGTGTTGATGCCTCAAGGTAAATACCAGAGTCAGGATCACGTTAGCGAGAAAATACCAAGAACTCACGTGTGAGTTTCTCATTGGCCTGAGTAACCTACTACGTTATTTAAAATAAACTTTTTTTTAATGGGTTTTGTGTTGAAGACATGAATTTAGTGAATATATATACGAGAGAATTAATTTGATTAACACTAATAAGTAACCCGCTTTTACGATCGTAGATGATCAACTAGACGTAAGACTTTTTAAGAGATATTACGTCTAAATAAATGGATTAATACCTTGGAAGTTTCGAAATTATTGATCTTCATTTTATTCTTATGTATTGTATTGTTCTTATAAAGTGATTCTATTGGATATATTGTTTGCTAGCTGCAGTTTTGACCCTTTGTTTTTAGGAGGGCCATTCTCTTTTTCTCTTCATTATTTTCTGGAAGAGGGGGTGGGTTTGTGCCGACACTTTAGATCCTTTCTATATGCTTGTTCTAATTTGGATGATAATATGAACTAATTATTCAAAAATAATCACTTAATGAAAAAGTCAAACCTAATAATTCTATTTTGAGTGTGATAATTAGACAGGTTTTGTCATTGGATCAATAACCTTTGATGAAGAAAAAAAATACGAGTAGCACGTTCTAGATGCAAACTTTTGGACAGGTAATATTGAATTATCTAAATTTATGGATGAAAAAAGAAGAATTAATTAAACCAATAATTGGATTGGGTGGCTCATGCATTGGTTGAATGATGAAAGCAAGAATGGATAAGAACTTAAAGAGGAATCAAACCAGCTTGTGTTGTCTGTCTTTCTCATGGCCTAATTTTAGTAAAGCATCCCACTGCTTTTCTCTTCCTTTTGATTCTTTCTTCCATTCAAATGAATGAAATTCAATATGACCAATGATAGCTTGGGTTGCATACTTTACTTCTACTAAATATATATGGTGGCTGCTATATGATATTCAACCTAATGGTACATTGTCCTTAAACGTGTTTTGACGTTCAAGTCAATGCGTTGTCAGATTTAACAAAACATTCGTCCGTTACAATTTACACCATATTGTAAAGATCGATCTAGTAAACACGGCAAGAGAAATACAATGAGTCATTGAAATCGAAGACTGGATTCTTTTGTTTTTTGAAGTCGAGCCTTGACTCTTGCTTGAGGTATATATAAGAATTAAAGACCAAATTCATAGAATAATACGTTGCCAGCCCTGTTCCATTTGGCATATGACCCGAGAGTTTCCCACTTGGTACAAATTATTGCATGTGCCAGACTGACAGGATAGTAGTCCTCCCAAAGGGTAAATTGAATGCACAAAAGTGAGAGAAAGCAAAGCTGAGTTATAATGGCAGTGAAAGAGCAAAACGAGACAGATTGCAGGACGCTGGTTACAGGACTCGGCTAGAAGTTAAAAAACACGGCCAGGCAGAATTTACTCAGTCGTCGCTTGTGGAGGTCGTGAAGAGTCCACTTGCATCTATCTTCACCTACACAAGTAAAATAAGCGCACAGACTCAAACTCACATTTGTCGGGGTTAAAGCTAAGCTCTTGGCATTTTGCAACAAATATCCAAATGCAAGTTGCACACGGGATCATTAGACCCTTCTGTAAGAGCTATATAACTATACTAGTGCAGTTTCGTTATTTCCCGCCTGCACTTTGGGTGTTGATGTTCAATGCTAATCCATGGGAACTGTATATGTTGCAAGTAAGCAATTTATGAAAATGGTAAAGAATCATATGTGGAGAACCAGCAGCACAATCCACATGGAAATAACCCATAAGCTTATTGGGCAAGCATTTGACGAAATCTATTTTTAAAAAATGAATAGAAGAAGAATACAGCATCGCAAATCAAGCAGAATGCTGAAAGCTGATTTGTTTGAAACAATAGATTCCTGGATCATGGCTACACAAGACATTTCAGGTTTGTCTCTGTTGTTGCGGTAGAAGGCGTGATAAGTTACGCTGATGCAGTCTTCTTTTGCTGAAAGATGACAGCATAGACAGGGACACCGACACCTATGCTGAATGCAGATAAGACGCCAAGAGTCATCTTAAGTTTCTGATGCTTCATCCTGTTCAAGTTGTACATGTGCTTTGCATGAAGGTAAAAGGGCTCGTCATGGCCATGGGCATGCCCTCCTCCCATCCCTTTCATGCCAGTGGAGTGCAAACCCCTATTCCCTGTCAACGGCAGAATAAATGCACCATTTTGATAATGTGAAACAGAAAATTAATACACGAGTAGCAATTTTAAGATTCACAAACAAAAAACCAAAACAACCAGTCCGGACATATTAGCTAAAAAGGTTGCAAGTTAGGGATAGATGAAAATACAACAGTTCACAATGCTATGCTCCTGCTTACAAATGCAGCTGGAAAGTCTGAGAAACTAAAATTGACAAATTCAATCAAGTTGATTCATGCAGACTACCAAGATAAATTGATATCCTGAGTGTGTCGGAAAAGCAGACCCAAGTCAAAAATTGTTAAATGAGTCTTTTCAATATGATGCACTTTTCAGTTCTTTACAGCAATATGTTTGACCTTCTGATGTAAAGAACATGTGTAGTAACAGTTAGAAGCCTTCTCGACAGACGCAGGTTTCTGCAGTTGCATTCTTCTTTCTGTGTCCACTGAATCATTTCCTCTTACTGCTATGTTTTCTGGAAGATCCTTGGGCCATTTCAGTTTTGATCTACTCCCCCCTTCTCTCTTCTAGCATGTTCTATTCCAACCTCTCCTAAAAGGTTATTCCCAGATAAGCAGTTGTTCCTATTTATCTTGATCAATATTATTCTTATCCAACAAATAGTCACTGAACTCAAACAAACACAGTAAGAGAAGGATTTTTTTAATCTAATCTTTAGCCAAGTCTAGGAAAAAGGCTACATAACCATGATTAACATTACCCAAATTAAGCTCTAAATTGAGCCAATTTCTCTTCCCCACCCCACCAAGAACACAGAGAGAGAGAGAGAGAGAGAGAGAGAGGGAGAGAGAGCCAATTTCAGAACTTTAATATCATTTGAGACAGCCCAAAAATTATAAGAAAGCAAAGAAAAAGTAACTGTTTCATGGAATTTGAGTTGGTAAAAGCATCTTCAATAGTCTCTCTATTTTTAAAGAGTATATTCTACTAAATAGAGAGCATCCTTAAATATAAATAGTGATTTTTTTAGACACTCCAACAAACTCTATTTTTTCCTCTCTATTTTACCTTTTCCAAGATAAATTTATTGTTTTCACTCTGTTTGGCTATAATTTAAAATCCAAGTTTATTTATAACTTAGTTTAAATTTTAAATTTTGATGTGACATAAGTTTTCACAGCATTTTAATCATTACCTCCACATGACATAATTCATTTACGACACCTATACAAAATTTAAATTTAAATTCCATTTATAAACTAACCAATTTATAAATCGTTGCCAAATGGAACCTTTATCTTACTTTTAATTATTAGTAGTGTTTTAAAATTTCAATGGCCAATATAATTGAAGATAGTTTGTATAAATCAAAAATTGGAACCTTGAAACTCGTAACGTTAAATTATAGAGAGTGAGTTTGGTTCCAAATTTGGAGAGTCAAACCTACTAAATTGAAATGCTAAATTATAGAGCCTATTGGAGGACAATTTTAAGCCTAGACTCCTTAAAATAGAGAGTATTTTAGATTTAGAATCTATTGGAGTTGCTCTAAGATGAATAACTGGAACACAACTAAGTAGAAATAAAAAATATATTCTCATCCCTCGACCGGGTTTTAGCATTTATCATTATTATTACTAATTTGAAAAGATTATTATTTTATTATTATATAACAAGTCATATAAAAATTTCTAAGGAAATCATGAGAGAGAGAGAGAGAGAGAGAGAGAGGTGTCGCGCATGACAAATGTCCAAATATAGCAGGCACAAGAAGAATTTATAAAATTTATATGTTTGGTTGGTGAACTAAACAAGCAAAATGAAAGCCATATGGCTTCTCTAGGCACATACAAGTAGAACTCGATAAGAATGAATAATTGAAGCAATCATACTGCAAATATCTGAAAGAGTATAACTTCATGGCAGTTAAACAAACACAATCATTGGAAAAAATTAACACGCAGACAAGTAAGGTTGACAAATTAAAAATTTAGAATGGTAAGAGATATATAAAAAGCAAAGACTGACTCCAAATTCAAATTCATTCCTCATCAAACTTTTGAAAAATCATTATACCAACACCAAGCATAAGAATAGGTTTTAACCCACCAAGCTATGGCACTTGTAAATTACAATTGACTTAGCCTTTCGCAGTTAATTATAGGCAGTAATATACTTTGTTTATGCATTCACAAGATATGTTCCAAACCTTCACCAACAGTTTTAGTTACGTATATCCAAAAGATTCCCTCCCAATGCATGGACCGATGAAGGTAAAACACTACGGGTCAAGCTACACAAGCCGTTGTGCTAACCATGAAAACAGCAGAAACCAGAAAATTACGTTTCCAGATCATCATACGTATGCAGATAAGATATATGTTAAAGCACGTTCCCTAATTTGCCATAGTTCCCACACTGGATTCTTGGAAGTAGGCACTTGAACTTTCTTCAAGGGTAAATGATATTTCCATCATGAAAGATCAATAATGTGAAGTAGGGAAAAAAGGAAGACAACTAATAGTCAACCATTCATACATGTAATCAAATGAATGCATAAAATGGATCCATAGCACAAATGAATAACAAAGTGGAAACATGAACTTAAAGTCCTCAGTAAACCATATGGTCATTATCAATTGATCTCAAAGCAGCAGCCTTTTTTCCTTTATATATCAGTTATAAATCGGACATTCTTTCATGTTACCATTAGATTTTGAAACTATATTATGAACAATGAATCTAAAGCCGCATTTTTCTACCCTTAGTTTTACCTAGCAAATACGAGTAACCACAGACAAGTCTCAAACACAGTACAGAGCTCTTGTTAAAATAATGAAATTTCAGAGAAAGATTCTAATTCATTTTTCCATGTCATGGTAAGAGGTAAAATGCATTTCTTATGTTGTGTATATTCTTGCATCTGTTTTTTGCGTTTCTATTTTTTGATCGTTGCTCAATGTGAAGACACATAAGTCCCCCTCTTTGTACGTCTTTCTTTGAAGTGCTGAAGCTCTCCCTTCTCTGCTTCTTCCAAGGTAAGCGCTGCCCCCCCCCCTTTTTTCTGATTCCTTCTCCATTTCTGGTATCTCTAGGCTCCTATCCCCTCTGATCACCTAGCAGTTCTTCTTTTGCTCACTTATGATTTTGTTCTGTCTTTTCCCCTTTCTACTTCCTTCCTGCCTCTAACCTTAATTACAGTCCATTTGGGTTTCATGTTAGCTTCGGACCTATTTTCTGCTGGAATTAATTGGATATTGCAGTTGAATGTAGTTACCACTTTTTCCTGTAAATCTGCTTAATTCAATTAATGAAATTCCCAATCTCTAGTTCTTATACCTGTCTTAAGTTGTGTAGTCCCGATCTAACACTAGATATATGGTGATATATATGGCACTATAGGGGGCCACACGACCACGTGGCATGCATCAGGGCACATCACATGGAAAACCACAACCATGTGGCGTGCCCCGATGCACGCTACATGGGCGTATGGCACAATATGGTGCCATACATATGGCGTGAGATTAGTCTCATTAAGTGGTGAATAATGAGTTGATATCTGTTTCTTTGATTTTGGTATTGAGTTGCGTGGTTAGCTTGTGATCATTATTGGACTGTTGAGGTTAGCCACAATCACATGCCACTTGCAGAACCAAATCAAAATCAATCTGAACCCTAAGTATGAATTCTAAAATAAATATGTAGATCAAGTGTAAAGTACGCAGTAGTGTCTGAACCATCCTATGCATTATACAATGTTCTGTATATAAAAATACAACATGTAGAGACATAAATTCCATAGAGTGACACCCCCCGTTCAAAAAAAAAAAAAAAATGGAAACACTTAGATCTATTCTACTAAGCACAAATACACAACACAGCTATGAATGAATGTATACCCGCACATTTGAGGAAGAGTATAATTGAATGTACGGTCCCAAAAATGATCCCACCAGCCATAATGTCTTGATTTCGTCTAAAATCCTATCATCGACTACAAAATCTCGCATTTTGATCAACAAAACTACTAATGAAACAAGAGAAAAATCTTAAAAATAAACATACCAAAACAAAAATTACGCAATACATGAAAAACATAAAAACCAATTAAACGGATCTGAACTAAAAATTGCAAAAGATGCAACAAAGCAAAGATTTAGAAAGATTAACGAGAGAAATAGGGAACCTGATTTGGAGATAACAGATTCAGTGAACCTCAGAAGCTTGAAAGCACAAGATTTCAATCCATTGTTCATAGCCATTTGTTTCAATCAGTTTATGCGCTAAGTAGAATTGAGAATCAAGTGCAATGCAAATGATGGGAACAACTGAGGGTCTCGTCTAGTTGGCAAACGTTGGCTAAAGAGTTAATTGCACAATGAGACACTGTATTTTTCGCTTAGCGTCATTCTGCACTCCATACTTTAATTTGTTCGATTTATAAACCGATATTTCCCGATCTTCAGCGATGTGTCACTATGGGGAGATGAAAAGTGCTATTTGTACACAGATCGGAAGAGCGTCGTGCAATTTTTGTACACACCTCTATAAATTTACTCACACTCTTTAAAAGTTGTGATTTCAAGAATAATGAGATAAAGAATATTTAAGTAAATACAAAGAATTGTGTACGAGAATTGTACACTTTGTGTGTACAAATATCATTTCTCATGGAGAGATTACTTTTTAGATGTTTATGAGATGTTAAAAATCGAACAACTTTTGAAAATGTAAACGGAAAATGTAAGTTTAGAAACAACAACTTTAATAACATGTGTTAAAAAGACCTAATTTTGAATAAAATGTTACTAAAATTAAATTTTCTATAGAAACAGATCGAGCTCCAAGTTTAGAGCTCGACTACCAATTATAGAAGGCCACGTGCATTTACACGTGGCACCCTATAATTGGTAGTGGGCTTTAAACTTGGAGCCCGATCTGTTTTTGAATCCCCCTATAATTGGTAGTCGGACTTTAAACTCGGAGCCCGATCTGTTTCTATAGTCGGACTGTTACTAAAATGACTTCCATTCATGCTAATCGTCTAGTGGGAGAGGCTTATTTAGTCATTTTATATGGAAATTCTCAATGATTTTCCATCAATATATTATTACATGTGTGTTCTCAATTATGTCCCGCCATATTTATGTATAGCTTAAAAACGATAGTTAATATGTTTGAAGGGCAGTTATATTTACACCATTATTTTTACTAATCACACTACTATTTCAAATTTTTTTCTTGTTTACTAAAAAATTCGTATAGTAAATGACTTAAGTAACCATTTTTGTATACAATTATATTTATTATTAGGTACACTACGAGATAAAAACCTAATTTATATTTTCACCTCTTTCCCCAAGAACCCTAATTTATTTATTACACCACGATCCAATATAATTTGATAGACTTTGAACTCTGATTAATACAAATTGAACTCCAAGGCTTCTAATTTTGGAACTTTGAACAATCTTGGCTTCCTTGCATAGCTTGAAATATTAAAAATGACTTGTTAACATGATTCTTGTCCTAAGGATAGGAGAAAAGGAAAAAGTGAAGAGAGGGATTAATAAGAGTAATTGCTATAATAAATGGAAAATGAACTTCAATTGCTTTGATTTTCTTTTGACATGAGAAATAGAAACACAAATTAGGTGTTAATATTGAAATCTTGTAACTTGGGAAAGTGGGTAAATTAACAAAGTATTTGTAACTTTCTGGGATTATAATCTACGAAGTGACATAATTTTATTGATTGTTTTTGTAAAAAGTAAATAATTGCGGTTTGACTTTTAATTTTTGACTTTTTGAAAAAAGTGAAACCAATGAAATGATGTCGTGTGGCGGATTATAATCTAGATTATAATCTGAGAATTCAACCAAACACTTTGTAAATGTAATGCTATTTATCTAGACTGAAAACCGGTCTCTCATATAGTTGGCATTCTCTCATTAGAAAATGAGTGAGTAACCATAAATACATGGAGACATTAATCTATTTATTCTCCAATGAGAGAATACCAACTAAACTGGAGACTGGATAAATAACATTATTCTAAATTAATAGAAGATTCTTTCCGGTCATTGGCGAAGAATAGGAGAAGGGAAAGAAAGGAACGTAAATTTTTTAAAATGGAGTAAAAGAATGATGTAGTGTAAGATCTATTCTCGTTGTTTTTTCCTCTGTTTTATTTTATTTTAGTTATTTTGATTTTATAATATAGGGTTTTATTGGTAAATGAAATGTAGTTTATTTATTAAATTTACACTTTAATGGTGGTGTATGTATATGTTATGGTGTGGTTAATAACAGTTGTTGTGTAAATATAACCACCCACAGTTGAAACATTAAATTTTAATTTATTTTTCAACATATATCATTATGTCTCCTTAATTACTCGAAATACTTTTATAATTGAATACCAATAATAATTAATTAAGCACACTTATGAAAATGAAAAATTAAATACATGCATAAATATAGTAAATAGACAACCTTTTAGAGACAGATAAAAATGAAATGCTGAGCTTTTTGGGACGGAGAGAGTGATAAGAATAAAACCACCCAAACTCGAATTTTGATTGAAAAAACAAATAAAAGGTCAAATTTAACCTCGATACATTTTTTCTCCTCCTCTCTTTTTCCTCCCACTATTTTCCCTGCTGTACGCAATACGCCACCGGGCTAGCCGTAATTCTCCTCTCCCTTGTTCAAAAAAACACATTTTGAAGCTTTGCCGCCTCCTCCTCCCGCCCACCTCCGCCTTGCCTCTGCACTATCTCTGCCCATAGGCGGCGTTCACCAACTAATGATGTATGATATATAATTGTTTCTATTATCTTCGTTTCTACTACTACTACAACAACAATCAATCGCTCTCATGGCCTCCACTTCCAATCCTCCCCACATAATTGACGAGGATGATGTAAGTTTTAATT
This sequence comes from Nyctanthes arbor-tristis, assembly GCA_963692815.1. Lineage (NCBI taxonomy): Eukaryota > Viridiplantae > Streptophyta > Magnoliopsida > Lamiales > Oleaceae > Nyctanthes > Nyctanthes arbor-tristis. Next base: position 36,696 of record CAVNYN010290067.1, on the reverse strand, counting down.
AAATAGTTCTATTTGATTATGGAAACCTATTCATTTTCTCGATTCTATACTTATTTTCTTCTAACTTTTGTATGAGTCTAGGAATTCGATTGGGAAGCAGCCGTGAGAGAGATTGATTTGGCGTGCCAGAATGCTGCTAATAGCACTAGCAATAGCACGCCCAATTCCAATGTAAATATTAGTTCAATCTCGGTTCAAGAAATGGCCAAAAAGGAAAAACCCACATGCAAGTTTCCTTCTTCAACGACTAGGCAATCGACATTGGACAAGTTCATTGGGGTTTCGTCTAACTCGAATAAATTAGAATTTTCAGATGGGCATCACGAAAATGGTAGTAATTCGATAAATAATGGTGATGATACTATGGGTATTCCTGAGTGTTATAAAATTGAGATGCTCAACGGATGCATTCAGATAGATCCTGAAGCTGCGAAGACTTGGATTTACCCAGGTTTTCTTTAGAATAGTTTCAGTCAAATTTAATCTTGTAATTTTCCTGGCATGGCAATTTCATTTCTTTTTCTTTGCCAGGTTTGTGGTCCGTTGGGTCAGTTGGAATCTGTCATTTTATTCATAGTGAACAATGATAATAGTCACAAGCTGCAAAATTCATACCTGAGGGACTGGACTAATATACCGCTTTTGTGGGGGAATACGACCATACAATTGGGATCAAAGGGGGGCGATTTGTGAACAAACGAGATAATTTGTGAAGATTTGAGTTTTTTGTTGGATGAAGAGTAAAAACAAAGAATGAAACAATAACCATTCTTTTTCATACGTTTAGTGGAGAAAATCTCTTTTATGTTCGGTGATAAGATGCAATTGTGTATGTTTCAGTGCTTCCCTTGCTCAGGTTGGGCTGAAACTGCTCTGCTTTGGTGTATTTGTTTCTCATCTTGCAATTCCCATTATAAACTTACCGAACATTTTTTTCGGCAACCATACATTTTTAAAATCCATCAAGTTTTCCCCACTTAATGCACCTGAATATAATTTTTTTCCCATTATAATGAGAAGTTATAATGAAAACCAAACACCCATTCAGTATTTTTTTGTTCGATTTTTGTTTTGGGGGTGGGGGTGGGGTTTGGGGTTGTACAAATAGCTTGTACACCATTTCTGTGTTCTCTTGAATGCCATTCTTCTGGATTGAATTGTATTTATGATTTCCATGTAATATTGGAAAAATTGGTGCTTTTTATATTCACATTTTCAAAACCTAAGATGTAATTATCTTTTATTGGAAAACATATATAATTTAGTTAAGCCCACCAAATATATTCGTGTTAACAATATCTATTTCGAGGTATTTCTACTATGGGATGGTATTTATTTTAATATTCACGAAGTTTTTCTTAACAGTAAATATCCCTCGTCGTGATTATCAGTTCTCTATCACTCGGACAGCATTATTCTCCAATACTTTAGTTGTACTGCCAACAGGACTTGGAAAGACTCTTATTGCTGCAGTTGTGATGTATAACTATTTCAGATGGTTTCCGGAAGGTAGTATTCTGTTTTACTTGCTATTACTTCAGATTTATTCCTGTTTTTAACTTCATATCTCTTAATCAGCTCATATGATAATTAACCAACTTTTTCTTACCCCATTTGATCGGCAGTTGTAACCAATAGAAGCTTTGGAAATAAATCTGGAAAGGATACACACATGCTACTTAAATTTATTGGGTGTAATTTGTTGATGCTTCATGAGACCCATCTATGCAATGTTTTACCGAAATTCTAATGACAGTATATTAATTCCAAATTCTCCTTCCATTTTTTTGCCTCTGTGTGTGTGTGTGTGAGTGGATGTATCATTTTAAAATAAAATATCGAAAAAGATATGTGGGAAATAGTCAAAGGGGGAATGGGAGTTCTGAGATTTCTTCTGATCACACTGAGATTATTATAACTAAAAGGCATATAAAAAATTTCAATCCCTTAATATGCAACAAATATGCAAGGACAAGTTGTCAGTCAATTCTGCATGATGTCTGTTTGTAATCTATTATTGTCTTATTTACCTCAGTTTTCTTGGAAGAGTGTTGTGAAACATTGTATTCTACTTTTTGCATACTTGGCAGGAAAAATTGTGTTTGCGGCTCCTTCTCGGCCTCTTGTCATGCAGCAAATAGAAGCCTGTCATAAAATTGTAGGAATACCACAAGTAAGGAAGGGATTACTTTGGTCTAGGTGTCTCTTGCTATTGTTTTAAATATACAGCTCTCCAACAGTTTACCTATTAATGAGTCTGTCATTACAGGAGTGGACCATTGATTTGACAGGCCAAACTAGTCCTACAAGAAGAGCAGGTTTATGGAAAGAAAAACGAGTTTTCTTTGTTACTCCACAAGTGCTGGAAAAGGATATACAATCTGGTAGGATTCTCCGCTTGTTAACCTATCCTTTGAGAGACGGAGGAGAATCTGAATCAAAGAAACTAGTACTAAATATATGATGTTTATGATAATGCATCAATCTGTGGAACATTTTTGCTTTTAGACTCAAAAGTCATATATTTAGCAATTGCATTATTCTTCTGGTAGTGGACTAATTTGACAATTTATGATATATTTTCTTAATTCCAAATATTCGACAACTGTACTATCAAGAAAGCAACTTCTTCGTGCAACTTAATAACTCGTATTTTTAAAGGTTTCATTGTGAGCACCTGGTCAATTGTAATAATATACTGAATAGTCTACAAAAATTTTACCTAATAACTTAGCATGTGTAGCTTTTCTTCCTTTTCTTGTTCTCTGTTTCCTTTCTTTATTTGTTTGCTTAGTCTTCAGATTTTCTGAGTTTGTTTGGTGGTAAGTGAGTTATATTGGATAAAGTTGTGAATGTGAAGCCGATTCTGCCAGATGTAGTAATAATTATTCTTCCTATGTGATCTTTTATATTGCTTTTCATTTAATCTACTAGTATAATGACGCATAATGCTACGCAAACCTAAATCTCCTCATTAATGAATAATTTATTATCATAAGTTGGATTGTTATGCATCCAACTATGGTGAGAAAACAACACATGGTTCTGTCTGATGTTAGTATTAGTTATTGGACAATTTTTTTTATTGGAACTTCTATGTTGTCATGGCTATCGAATTTCGGTCATGGTCCAGGCGATTTGGAATTATGTTTTTATATCCTTCCTAGAGGAATTTGGTGTTCTACGTCGATATCTTTGAATTATTCTTTGTTTTGTAACCTTTTTTTTCCCTTGATTGAATATTATAGGTTCATGTTTGATGAAGCATCTAGTTTGCTTAGTGATTGACGAGGCTCATCGCGCAATGGGAAATTATGCTTACTGTGTAGTACTTCGTGAGGTTTGCCACTATTTTTTGTCATCCTGTTGGAGCTTTTGATGTTTATTGGTTGATCTATTTCTTTTCAGTCATTTATCAGATCAGTTTGGCATCTAAATTTCACTTACTCGAGCTATTGCTCACTTTTCACCAACATTATTTATTTATTTAATTTTTTTTTTATACATTTTTTTTATTTGTTAATCATTTTTGGAAATTGTAAGAGTGGCTGATGTTGAGTGATTGAGTGAGGACTCATAAACTTAGAGTGGCCGTTCTCTATTAGTTTTTGGTCTCTACACCTCTCGTAGGATGTACTACATCTTCTAGAGAACCTCATACCTATAATTCTTGATGTCCTTGCATTAGAAACGTGCTCCCTTTTGTCTCAAAAATACTAATAGCTATTATCATTTAAGCCTGTTATTTTAAGAGTAAACTGATACTATCAGCTGAAACATTTCAGTTGATGGCTGTTCCTGTCCAACTAAGAATATTAGCGCTGACTGCAACGCCTGGATGTAAGTATCCTTTCTGATTTTGTGGTTTTGACATGTATGGTACATTTAACAATCTAGCTCACACTTTTGCTTTGCATTGGTCATAATGTAGCTAAGTACCAGACAATCCAGAACATAATCGATAACCTTCAAATATCCACACTTGAATATAGAAGTGAAAATGATCCAGATGTACTCCCATATGTGCACGAGAGAAAAATAGAACTACTGGAGGTGGATTAGACTCTTTTTGCTGGATTTTCTCTAGATTTTCTTTTCTTTTTTCTTTTTCTTTTTTAAAGTTTTTTGTTGAATTGTCACTGGTCTTGCTAGGTCCCTTTGGGCAAAGAAGCTACTGAAATAAATAATTTGCTAGGGGAAGTGGCACGTCCAATTGCTGCACGGCTTTCTTCTTTAGGGGTGCTTCAAAAGAGAGACTTCCAGACAGTATGTAATATGTTATGAATGTCTTCAAATTTTTGAATATGATAGACATTTACCGCTTATGTATTTTGATGTTCTAGTTGATTTTGTTCTCGTACCATGGATGTAAGGTACATAACCGGTTATTTTGTAAATTGGTCTATAAGTTGTAACGTGGCATCATTTCATTGGACCATTTCTATCAAGAAGTGAAAAAATTAAGGCTTAACTTTGACCTGCTGTAATTTTCTACTTTAAAGAAATGGTCTAGTGAAATGATGCCACTTGGCAAAATACAAACCAGTGTATAAATTGACGGTTTACCACCGGTTGCCAGACACACACATATGACAGAATACATTTTCTGTGGTAACCAATATCTAGAATCATATCGGATCATGCACTCTAGATTTTTTCTTTTTTTGAAAAAAAGAAATTCTTTTGCCCCTATTACTAGTTTTGTTAGTACTTTTCTTTGCGTAGTTCATACTTGTTGTCTATTTGACCATCAGATGTTAATATGAAATCTAAGTAATATTTGCGTTGAATTTTTCTATGGCAATAGGCAATGCCAGTATTATTTACTTATTTTATTTTTTACCTGAATGAAATTTATTCATGATTTCATATGCTACTGTGCCGCGTTCGGTTTATTATAAGCAGTGGTAAAAGTTGTTTATATTATCTTCATAGTTTTTTATGGTTAGACAGACTTTCAAAGAATTAACATGCCCTCGTCTACTCTATATATGTCCAAAATTGAGTAGAACTACACATAGCATGTGGAATCTAGCTATTTTTTTTATTGTACGTGCTCAATTGGACTGGTGGAAAGCTGATGTTGTCCATCTGTGACTAATTTTGGCTTGAGAAGTGTTAAAGTATCAATATCAAATGAACTGCAAATTGAATTGTGCTACAAATTTATCATGCATTCCCTGGCTTGGAAACATGGCTCTTCAAATCAGCAAATTGCAGATAGGAAGTTGTAGCATGTTTTGTATCAATTGGATTTTCAACTGCTTAATGTAAATTCGGTATGGGTGATGTATTGCGTTGTAACAAGTAAAATGAGCTTAAATTGAAATTAGATACAGCAGTGGAGTTACAGAACACTGTTGAGCTTTGGACTTTAGAGAGGCTCAAGTCTCAGCTAATTGGCACCCCAATTTCTGCCTGCGTGAAAGGTGACTGTGTGAAAAGACTGCTCCACCCTAAGAAACTGCGATATTACTGCTGAAACTACAAAATGATGTTGAGGTCTTGAGAGGCAAAACTATCTGTCAGTGGACACCCTATTTCCTCCCTGTTCCTAGAATTTATCCACAAGTTGTTGCCTTCTTTTTATTCTATAAGCTTCCAAAATTGCCTCCACAATGAATTTGCAGTAGCAAATAGTGATGACATAGCGGAAGCATAAAAACAAATAATAACATGCTATCATGAAAGGTTGATTTGTGCATGAGTACCATTTGGATAGAATATTGGAGAAAACACACTACAATTTTGATATTTAGCTAATCGAATAAAAGAAGAAAAAAAGAGAATTTAATACTGCTTTTCTCAAATAATGACTGGCATGACCTAATTGCAAAGCTAACTGAAATGCCACACTTGGTCCTAGTAAATAGTAAATAAATAAAATAATTGATGAAGAAAGAACAATATAATGATAACAAATTTGATGCAAGTATTAAAACAAAACCAATTGTATCTATCTTCATCATTCTTTAGCCATCTATGTCGTATACTTATCATTCGTCTCAAGTTAACAAAGATTCACCGGAAAACTTATGATGCTGTTAATAGCCAATCAATTTGTACACCTCATAAATCTCCATCTTTGAACAAGTCATGTTTAGATTTTTCCTTTTAAGTTATTCAGTAATATAGGATCCTTGCTCATGCACTTCATCCTGCTGATTTTTGCTTCCTTGGATACTTTTATTCCTGTGTCCCAGTTTTTTTCAAAGCACCGTCAATTTCCATACCAACAAGAGTTAAGGAATGTCCACTCAATAATGACACCATTCTATCCAGTTCCAAAATAGAAATGCTATCAACATTAAGAAAATAAGTTTGACTTGTACATATATTATTGAAAACAATATCACACTATCCTACTGTTATGAAGCCCCACTGCATTCTAGCACAATCTTAACAGAATATTCCGCCTGTGGCCTGTTAAGCTTAAATTTGTCCCAAAAAAATTTGCCTTCTGTTCAAAAGATTCTCTATCAATTTCTCATAACTAAGAGCTTTTAGAGTTTTTTCTAGCACATTCTCTGCCGCTGTGACGGTAACAGTTTCTGTAATCTCAATTTCATGCATAGTATTTGGATTACCCATGTTAATTCCAAGGTTTTACTCTCATCATTTGTTATCTCTTTCTTTATGTTGCCAAAAATTCTTCATAAGTGCATTGTTATACTTGTCCTGGGATGCAATTAATGAGGCAGCTCAGTATGAATCTCTTCAATCAAGGATTAACTGATTAAAATACCATTTCAACTGTCACTTTCTAGATCCTATTCATCAAAAAATGGGTGGAAAATTATAGTACTCATTCAATTGAAGGGTCCCTGTTCTTCAAAAGTCAGTAGTGCCAACAGATTCCTTCTGACCTCCAGCTTATTGTTTAGACAAATCTCCATTGATGCATCATCCATGAGATCAATGGTAACTCCTCGCCGCTGGGGCACACAATTTCCCAAAATATCTATGTCACACTCATCTGCTTTGCCAGCAGATTGATCTGATGGCAGATATGGTTACCTCTTTGCTGCATTGTATCTCTCCACAAAAGGCTTGTGAACGCACAATAACTACCTGATAGTGTAGGCTTGGTTTAGTACAAGACTGTGGCACAAACAATAGGTAGAATAACATGTGATCACAATGATACCATTTAAGACACCTCATTTTGAAGTTTACACGGTTAGAAAGGGAACAATGTAGCTTGCATCTAGATTGATTGTCTGAATTAGGACCTTCATATCATTTGCTCATTCTTCTTTTAAAACTTGTTTCTGATTATTGACAGCTGAGTCCATGTGATTTACTTAATTCAAGGGATAAATTTCGCCAAGAACCGCCTCCATCCCTGCCTTCTTCAAGATATGGAGAAATTGAAGGCTATTTTGGGGTTCTTATAACAGTTTATCATATAAGGAAGTTGCTTTCAAGTCACGGAATAAAACCTGCTTTCGAAATGCTTGAAGACAAGTTGAAGCAAGGGTATGAGCTATTTATCATCTTAAGAAGCTTTTCTATCTGCATAGCTTGCACATACCAGAAAAATGTATCAAAATATCTCAAGTAAAATTTATATAGCATATTTTTGTTTTTTATACAGTGGCATTCATAGACACTGCTCCTCTTGTATCATATTAACAACTTTTTATTATAAGTTGCCAAAACACCAAAACTTCTTATAAATTCAACTATTGCAGGTCCTTTGCACGACTAGTTAGTAGAAATGAAGTTCTATCTGAAGCCAAACTTTTGATGCATCAAAGTGTAACACATGGAGCCCCTAGCCCCAAATTAGCTAAGATGCTGGAAGTATTGATAGATCATTTCAGTAAGTAGCAGTTTAGTTAATGGCCGTTATGCAATGCATCTTTCATCTCATGTCCCTGTCTATAATCTTATTGGCGGACAAGTCTTATTGATTTAGTCGACTATCTGGTGTCGGACAACATATTGAACAGTAATTGTGGAGGCCAAATTGGCATAAGCCAGGCAAACTAAAAAGATGAACAGGATAGAGCGGGCAAATGATCTATTATCTAAGATGTGTGCATGTTACAGGACACACACCTTCCTAACCTACAAATTCATGTGACTAGCTTCCATGATATTTATTTTCAACTTTCAAGGGAAGTTGAGGGACTGGATGAACTAAAGAAAAGTTTGGCTGGGTAGTGTTTCAGAAATTCTCTCAAAACGGCAACACAGCATAAAAAATAGGAAACATCAATCACTCAATTAGATATTTTATCTAAAAAATCAGGAAGAGGCCAGTTTAAACTGATCAATGATCAGGGAGTTGGAAGTCCCCGGATGTGATGGACAAAAAATAGTCTAGATGACAAAGGAATTGGAGTAATTCATTAGATGTTAATTTCTCCATTTTAAGTATTTGTTTTGTTGTGCATATTATCTACTAAACTATGCTTGTGGCCGCAAAAAATTTGATTTTGCTTTTAGTTTGGCTTTTGTTTGGTGCCTTTACCACTAGTACAAAATCCCTTGTTCAAAGAAAATGTTTTATAAGTTGAGATCATGTGTTTTTATTGAAGGATTAATTGTTCTTCTAAAACCTTAAATTCTATATTTAGATTTACATATATGCAAAAGCTGACAATAAAAAATTTCTGGTGCAGAAGTGAAAAATCCAGAAAACTCACGGGTCATTATTTTTTCAAATTTTAGGGGAAGTGTGAGGTATAGACCACTTTCAACTTTTTCATATGATCTTACATGAAATTTTGATCCAAAATCAAATTCCAATCAACATCCTTTCTTTCAACAATAATTTGTTAGGGACATTATGAATGCGCTTACAAGCATCAGGGGGATTGTAAAAGCTACCGAATTTATTGGTCAGAGCTCAGGTTGTAACCTCGTCTACTTTTCCCTTTTTAGTTATGCAGCTTGTGCTCCCATTGCTGGGTATTTATGTATGATCATTTGAGGATTTTTCTATTACTATATTATTTTCAATTGCACTTTGAAAGGTGGCTAAGTGAAATATTTATGAATATTAACATAACAATGACTTATTCTGTTGATCTTGGAAGTGTATTATGAACTTGTCTACACCATGGACTTTCTTATCTTCAGTCAATATCTCTGTCTAGTTTGTGAACTAATGCTGCTGATCTCTATTTTCAATAACTATGGTTTAAACGGAGCTTATAACTTTCTGGTGTTCCTTCTTTTGGATGCCTCAATGTCAGTTTGGGTCTGATTGTGCTTGGCCAATACCCTGAGGCATGAACTGTGTGATGCGTGCTGATTTAATAATGAGTAGAAAATATGCTTAATCTAGAATTCCTGGTATTGAATATTCCTGTTAATTCATATTTTTATCCTAAAAATTGAAAAGCTGATGCTGTAGCGATCCCAACTTACTTTTCAAATAAAGGGGCATTTAATTCTCATTTTGCAATTCCCATTATAACCTTGCATACCACTTGATTTCACAACTATTCAATTACAACTAAATATTTCAAACGCTCTCCACCATTCATTCTACATTTCATTATAATGAGAATCAAACACTCAAAGAAAGCATTCTCTATAATCCAGAGGATATCTTAGCGGCCTGGACCTGAGATGGCTTGTAGCACATTGTAACCTTCTCTGGTTATTTGTTTGTGCAGGTAAAACACTAAAGGGACAATCCCAAAAAGTTCAACAGGCTGTTTTAGAGGTAATTCTTCTTCTTTTTAAGGTTTTCCATTTTGCAGTTGTTTACTTGACTAGTCTGTATAGAAATTTCGCACAGGTGGTTACAATGTAATTGTTGCGACATCAATTGGTGAAGAAGGTCTAGATATCATGGAAGTTGATCTTGTGATATGTTTTGATGCTAATGTCTCGCCATTGAGAATGATTCAGCGAATGGGGAGGACTGGTAGGAAACATGAAGGACGAGTGGATATCCTTTGCTTTGCTAACTAATGGTTTTTCGTAGTATTGGTGCTTTATTAAGTGGGTGTTTGATTCTTGTTTTCCTTTCCTCATTATAGTTTTGCCTACCACTATTTGTCAAGTACAAAATTACCACCATACATTTCAAGCACTCATTAAATCTCTACCAGTGGTTTCACCTAGTCGTAGCTTCTCCATTATAATGAGAATCAAACTCCCAATTTTTATGTGCAATTATTATAACATCGTATTAAGAATAACAAACATGAAAAGTCATAGATTTGCAAGTAATTCACCAGTTACTCATTATATCCCTTAACAAGCTTTTACTAGTTTTGGCATGTGAAGGGTCGGAATTGAAGGGTTACCTGCGGAAGCAGGTGAACAGCAAGGCCATTAAGAAACATATGAGCAATGGTGGAATGAATAGCTTTAATTTCCATTCCAGTCCAAGGATGGTATGTTTTATCAGTTGAATTGATTAAGGTCGATTTTAGTTTCATGGTAGCTGACATCTTGATTTTGTAATATGCATTGTGTATCTACAGGTTCCCCATATATTTAAGCCAGATGTTCAACTGGTTGAGATTTCAGTTGAACAATTTGTTCCCCGTGGAAAGAAAGTGAAAGACGATAACCTCATCATGACACCTGCATATAAAACCAAATTAACAAATGCCGAGACAGACATTCTTGACAAATATTTTTGCTGTAATGGGTATAAAGATTGGAGACCATCGCTAATTGCATTCCCTCATTTCCAGACATTTCCCTGCAGAGTGCACAGTGTCACACATTCTTCCATGACTGGAATACTAATTGATACGATGCAATATCTGCAAGGATTATCATTTTCTGCTGACAGAAAAGCTTCTACTACTGAGGTTTTTGCTTCAATTTTTGTTGATTTCTAAATATCTCATATCTTTTGCAATGTAATGCTATTGATTTATTCTGATATTTCAGGCTGAAGACTTTGCAAAGCCCTGTTTAAAAGTAGAAGCTGAGGAATTGTATGAAACAAATAATATAGGTAAGTGATTATAATTCTCTGTAAGCTTCATTGATTTGATACATAATTAGTTGAGTATTTCCTTTGCTGTGGAATTTGGGAAACACATCTGTAGGATTTTCAGGGTGACTTTGAAGTCCGTTTGGGTCTTCCATTTGAAGCCTGCTTTGACAATTCTATCAACTCGTTCTTGGGATTTTGAAATGTATTCATGATTAGTTATAACTTATATGACATTGTCTTTGATTGCTTGTATATGTCTTGTGTCCCCATCTTGGGGGGTTTTGAACTGGGAGGGGTGGGGAGGGTCTATGAATTTTTTCAAAACTAAGCCAATCTAGCCCCTGTTTGGTAATACTGTTTTGAGAAGTTATTTTGTGAGAAGTAACTTTTTTTTGGATAATTTGGTTAAGAAGGAAAAATTATGATTTACGAGTCCACATGCAAGAATTATTTTATTGAGAGTCTGTGATAGAAAATGAGTTTGGAAAAAAGTGATTATGAGAAAAGCTTGATGAAACAAGGACTTAATATGGAACACTTACTCCACTTTGTTTCTCATGAAGTCATGTTTATATATTGTTAAATATTTCATGACTAATTGAAGGACTAAGTGATACCTTAGGAAGTCTGTTTCTTGTATTGTTACTATTTGGTGCTATTAAGTGCCGGAAGATATTCTGACTGATTTTCATCTGCCATTATGATTCGCATAACTAACATTTGCTTCATATTTAGCTCCGGGCTATTTTGCTGAAAGGGAGATGAAAATAGAAGTACCACAATCTGATGCAGAATGTGTGGATATTTCAAGAGATAAAGATATTCATATGCAGGATTTACATTGGCAGAAATCGCTTGCCCATTCTTTCCTATATAAATCAGAAATTGTATCCGTTGATGATGTTGGACGGGTCCTGGTTTTATCTTTATCAGAATTTTCCCTGATATCTCATTCTACTTCTACATTTTGTGCCAATAAGGAACTTGTAAACAATTTGATGCAAGATTCATCTAACTTAGACGCTACCATGGAAGGATTTAGCGAAAAGGCTGTGCAAGATAAAGACATTCACACTTCACAGACAAGATCCACAGAAGATGAGACTCCTTGTCTATCCAGCAGAAAGTCAAATGAAAAGAATGGTCATGGACAGGATCCCAAAGTTGAGCATAATAGGATATCAACTGCGTTAGATGACGAGTTGAGCAATGATTTTGAAGATTTTGAGCTCAGTCCACGGTTGACTAATTTTATTAAGAGTGGGGTTGTTCCAGAGTCTCCTATAAATGATTCTGGTCTGTTTCATTTTCCTTACAATCTTCATTGTTGGCACAATTTCAGTTCTTATTTCATTATCATATCTACATGTGAAAAGTTCTTTGTTTTGTAGGGATATCAAAGTGTAAAGAAACCGACATCTCATCCCCAAACACGCATTTTAAGTCCTTAACAAAGTCACCAGAAAAAGTGGATATGAATCAAATAGAAGAACTTGATACTTCACCACTATATTTGGACAACTGTGCACCAACATCATGCCAATCTCCATTTCCTGCTCCAAAGGGAACCCAGACTCCTATTGCCAAATTGTCGAACACAAGTAGTGAAGACTGGGCTCTGAATTGTGGAGGCAAATGTGAAACTGTTGTGCAGCGACGTAAGTTTAGAAGGCTACGCAAGCATGGAGATCTCCATCAGAACATGCTTTCAGAATGCAAGGGTCAGACTGGTCTCGTTGACAAACAGAAAATTTCTTCTGTCACTGATAGCCATACTGCAGTTAAACATGTCAGAGGTAAAATATTGTCATTACGTTTCAAATAATTATGGCCGTGAATGTTGATGCAGCAGTCTTGTTTTTCTCTCTCAGGGCATTATTAGTCTTAATAGCCTTTTCTTGTAGTTTGATATTTATTCTAACTGATTTTGTACATATGGGCTTCGATTCATATGAAAACAAAATTCCCAAAGATAAGTGTTTCTTTCTTCTTTTGGCACTCTCAGATCAGAAGAAGAAAGCAAATGGTGCTGCTGTATATATTGAAGAAGAAGCTGAGTAAGTACATGCTTGGATGGTTAAAGTTGTAGGATATATGAAAATTCAAAATTGTCGCACCCATTTCGTTAACTGGATATGACTGAATGTTCGCAAATGGACTGAAATAGACATGGCATTTTTTTTTCAACAGATAACACTACTAGACAGAAATGTCAATGACCTCAACTTTTCTGACTTCCTTCCTGTAATTCTGTTATTAATTACTTGCAGGAACTGAAGTTTACTTTTACAATTTTAACTTGATAATAACTTACCACTTTCCCACTTCTTGATTGCTCTATAACTAGGGCCTTTTTTCATATAGATTTATCAAATTGGCTACCTGCTTATAATGAACTTCAAACAGTCTCATCTGATTCTTTTTTAAATTGAGAGAAAAGAATAGATTAGATTTCAGAGATATGGCAATTTCCTGTGAATGTAAGATGAACTTGTCAACTATGAGTGAGATGGGATGAAATGCACAAGTCATGCTAGTACTCTGTTTTTATGATACGATAGTTAATGAGTTAAAGGCAGGTTATATAACAGTTGCAACTTGCTAGAGCTACTATCTCTATAGTTGTTAAAGCTGTGGTATGTCCATGAAAACAAGGTTTGCCAAAATGAGATTATATGGCAAGATGAATGTGCAGTCATAGTGGAATGAGAAAAGTATAAATTGGGATATATGCCAACAGATGGAGGTGATGTCAATTGATGATAAATGATAACTTGGATTACTCGTGGTGTATGGTAGGTCTTAAGGATCTCTCGTACAAGAGCCACAGGATCCTCGTAGGAATAGATTATAAGAGGGAGATATATAATACCAAAATTAATCTAGGCTGTTACCATTGCCAATCTATGTGCCCAAAGGAGTTAATGTAACCAATCCCAATTATACGGAGTCACCTTCACCAGCCATCACTAATTAAGCACAATATCTTATTGGTTCTAATAATCTCTTTTAAACATTTCATTAACTTCTTAAAATGCCCGTCTGTCCCTCTCTGTCTTGATTCTTATGTAGTTGTAGTATTACACGATGGATTTAAAAACTAGTAAGAAAAGGATTGATGTGTTATTAGTTTTTGTTGTTGCTTGGCATTGCAAGAATCCCAATCAGTATTCACTTCTGAAGTTGATCCCAATTTGCTAACGGTTTATGTCTTTGTTATCAGGGTGTCTTCAGAAGGCATGGCATCTGAAGACGAGGAAGATGAGCCTAACAGTACGTATGATAATAGTTTCATAGATGACCGTTTAAATCCTACAGCTGCAGTTACTCAAGCTGAAGTGGGCAGCATCGACATGATGGCTATTTACAGGTTTTTGTTGATATTTGTTATATTATATGCATGTTCCACTTTCTTCTACTCTTCCATTAAATCAATTTCACTGTCCCATCAATTCTAGCATGGAGGTCTCCTAAGATGGTGCTTTTAAAATTACTCCCTCTGTCCCACAAAGAATAGTCTTGTTCCCATTTTAGCACAAAGTTTAAAAAAATATTACTGGAAAAGTAAAATTTTAGAATAATTTTCCTAATACACCCTCCCATTTATATAGTGTATTACTTTAATAGTTATTATTATTTGTTGATAACAAGGCATATTAAATAGGGGCACCTTAAAAAACTAAGAATTTAACTACATTTTCACAAGTGGACTGTAAAAAGGAACACTGGATTATCTTCACAAGACGGAGGGAGTACATTCTTTTTAATCTTTTTTTAAGCCAGTTTAATAGGAAATTGAGTATATAAATATATGTGCAAACACCCATGATTTAATCCCCGTGCAAATATATATATACATATATATATATATATATAGTTGCTGTAGTCATTAGCTTTGTTTTATCATCATGGAACTAACCTTTGTATAATTATCAATCGACCATGTGAAACTAAAGTGCTTTTTATTTATTTTTTCCCCTCAGGCGATCCTTGCTCAGTCAATCACCCATGCAGAGATTGCCTAACTTTTCAGCTCATGTCAGTCCTGCTTCTGCTGGTCCAAGTTCAAGGACAAATGGAAGTGTTAGCATGATAGGAACTGGAAGCCACTCTGCTCAAACTGGTTTAGACACTACTGAAACTGAGAACACGACGGTGAATCAGAAGAGAAAATTCAGCCTTTACCCAGCCCAGTCAGTCCCAATTGTCAAGTTAGAGAATGAGTTCTCGTTACATTCTGAAGCTGCAAAAGATAAGCCAGCCTCCCTTGTAAGAACTGACGAAAATGTAGATATATTTGATGACGATCAGTTTTTTGCAAATATTGATCTTGATGCAATTGAGGAACAAGCTGTCAAACAACTCAGGAGTAAATCAGAGTGCTCAGTGAAGAATCAAGCTAGCGCTTCTGAACTTATGGCTCAAAATCTCGATATGCCTGGCTCTCCTTCATTTGACCTTGGAATTTGATTTCATGCTTTTCCCTTCTACGGGATTAAAGTTACTTCTGGGCGAGTTGCTGAACTAGATAGGACTTAAGGAAAGAAAATTGTAAATTTATATCTCCTGTTTTTTGTGTACTTCCTACTGTGAGCAAACATGCCGTTAACCGGACAATTCTGTCCGGTTTCTCTTGTACAGATGCCAAAGTATTTATTTTCCTAGGTGTGTGCAGAAGCTATGTATGCTGTGTATAAAGGAACGGTTACTGTATACATGGAAGTATGTTAATGGTTCTCAAGCATTTTGGTAGTTGATTTGATTGATGACTGGAAGCATTCATAAACAAAAATATATGTTCATTCGAAAAGGATTTGTGTTCAAACCAATAAGGATCCCATCTATCAAATTAAGTGGTTACATGTGCTTTTCACTTAGTTATTATCATTAAATGTCATATACGTTGTCATTTAAATTAGTACTCTAGCCCTTCTAATGCTACATTAAATGTCATATATATGATAAAGGGGAAGAAATCTTGGCGCAGTCACATCGTATGTGGGGTGAAAATCTCCATAATCGGTCTTATAAAAAGCGTTGGGTATAAGAATGTTTGAGATCACAATTTGTGGCCATAAACTGTACAAAGCATGATCAAATATCATCAATACGTCAAAAGATGCTAAGACGGAATAAAGTCTCAAATTAAATCTAATATACTGGCATATGTGGATTTGACAAATACTAATATGATCCATTTAAGTAATGCTATTTATCACCGGCGGTGATGATCATCATTATGTGTCATTAGATGATGAAAATGTTCAAAAGTCTCATAAAAATTTTATAACAAACATGGCCCGCCCTATGATTTAGGCCACCCTAAGTGAAACTTTAAATGAGGCATTTTCAAAAATTTCAAACTAAATACGGTTTTAACGTTATTGAAACGAATAATTTTCATGATTCAAATATTGACGAGATAAGCATTTTAAGCAATATTCAAAAAAAGGAAAAAAAAATCCTTTCAATAAGTTTAAATATTGGTCATAAATGTACGACTTTCTTTCGATTACATTTTATCATTTAAAAAGCAAACAATTGAAAATTTAATAATTAAAGTATTAAAGGGTTCCTTTTCTTCTAAAACGGTGATGATGTAAAATTATAATTCATTGTTTGAAAATTAATAAAATTAAAAAAAAAATTCACGTGAAGTTAGTATTTGTTAGATTGGTACTTAAAAAATATATAGGATTTGAACATTTGACCTTAATAAAGAATATAAGCTAAAATTTAGAACTTTGCTACTTGACTGAAATCTACTAAAGTTTAATGTGCACATTAATTATTTTTAAACTATTATTTGAATATAATGTTCAGAAAATCTCGATTTTTAATATTTTGATGCTTTTGGCTGGGCCTAGGCGGACAGTCCACCTTTGTCGCCGTGCCTCAGGGCCGGCCCTGGTAGCAAAACTTCCACCCTATGTTATTTAAATTGATACATGTCACGTGTATTTTAAATCTATATGGTGTGAACTCATATAGACCACATAAGATGGAATGTTTTGTAACAAAACACCTTGGTCCTTGGAGGTTTTTTTTTTTTTTTTAACACTAAGCCACTAGGCGATAAGTCATGTGTCATAAATTATGTATCCTTATATTAGACGTACATATTATTATTACTATTACGGCGACTACTTATTATTATCATCATCATCATCATCTAATGACAACACACCACTACTAAGAGTATTTCCAATGAAACAATATTGATGATGTAATGCGCAAACAATATTGACATTACATTCAATAAACTTTCTAGTACAACAATGTCAACATCTATATCTCTATATTATTAATGGGAAATTAGTCAGCGGTACAACTGTGCCATATTTTTCCCTCAAAAAAAGAGTTTTGACGGATGTTATAGAGATTTTATGTCGTCTAGGTCATCCATGCGGTTTATTCCCTTTTATTATTATTATTTTTTTACAACTTGAATAAGATCTTAAAGATTTTCCGTTGAAGTTGTGTTAACAGTGGAGTCTAATTCATGTGACTTCCTCAAGTGTCCTTATCCGATAGCATTTTTGATTTGGGGATTATTATTATTATTATTATTTCTTTTATCCATTTAGTCGTATTAGCCGGCTATTATTTCCTCCTTTCTAGTCCAATTTGTTTCCATCTTAAATTTTTTCCTTTTTATCTCTTTTCGTGTTTATATTTTTCATATTCATAAATCACAGTTCTTATTTTCCCTTTCTTCTTGGTTGTTTCTTCACTTCCTTATCTCCCGTCTCCAAATTTCATTCCTTTTAAGATATCCAATCTCTAATTGCTGAGTTATCCAAAATTGATTCTAAATAGGCTTCCATAGCCGAATTGATCACAAATAGTCAACTGTCTCTATGTATGAGTGCGTGTGTAAGCATCTACGAGTTTGTTTCTAATAGTGCCAAGAAGAGTTTGTTTTGCTTGTGTAGATGGGGCTACGAAGATGAAGGTAGATTGACCGATATCTTGGCAAGCACATGCTAGCTCCTCGGCCATTTTTTGCGATCTTTAAATAAAACTTGAAGAATGAGCTGGATTAATAAGATATGGTCTAAATTGCTCACCAATTGGAATCATGTATATTCCATAAGAGATATGGATAATTTAACTAATGATTGTTTATAGTCACTTTCAAGAACTTCCCTCTCATGTGACATGTATAGATACATACTGTGTGAATTTAAAATACATAATAACTTTGGTTTAAAATATAGATAAAACGCATAGACATGAGTGAGAAGTTTTTTAAAAAACATTTCAAGAAGTTCTTAAAAATTTCATAATTGGATATAAAAATGATTATCTATGGATTTGTTTGAGATTTATTAATAAAATAAAATTGGTCAGTTATGGTCAACTAAATTAATCCGATGAAGGATTAATATAGTAATTAACTTTATAATGGATGGTTACACCATCCATACATGTAATATATAAAGAATGGAATGGAAGGGAACATAATTGAGAAAAATGAGTTATAAAGAAAATTAATAAAACAAAATCACAATGTCCAATTTTGAAAATAACTCGTACCATATCCTTTACGCATGAGCAGCTACCCCATGAGGGTGTGTTGCAATTAAATGTGCTAATCATACATTAATCACCTTTTCATACGAATACTTAAAAATAATTTGTTTTGTAATTTTACGTGCAATGCACATGTGATAATCTAGTTGTATGTATGGCAAATTATTATTAGATATTTTGAAAGGAGAAAGAGAGATAAATCTAGTGATTAAATTAATAATTGACAATGTTAGTAGACAATGTCATCACACATTTAATGTACTAAAGAAGCAATTTTTTTATTTTTTTTTATTTTTACCAATTGTCATATTAGCCTATGACTATGCATTGGAGATCTTCGCAACATTGAATGAATAGTACTCCTTCCATCCCACAAATATCGGCATGTATTCTTTTTACACATATCTTATGAAGATAAGTCACTTTCCTTTTAGAATGTAATGTTATTGAAATATTAGCTTTTATATATTTTCTTATTTAATGTGTATTTTATTAACTAGTGCTGCATCCGTGCGTTGCACGGGAAAACACATAATAAAAAAGATCAGTAAGAATACAATTGAACCAAAAGTTACAAATAAAAAAAAAAAAAGTCCACTATATATTTCATTGTAGGTTTAAAATGAATAATCTCCTATGCATTGACCAACTTGATAAGACTTGTTTCAAACAATCAATAGAATGAAAGCAATTATCAATCAAAATAACTCAAATTCAACTTGATAATGAAATTTTAACATATTCGAGGTAAAATCATCAAAATCTTCGCCACCATACCATTGAAATCTTCCACCCATTGTGATTTACACAACATCAAAAATACAAATGTGGTAGTTTTACCAAAGGAACATTAAAGTCATATTCTTAATCTTAAGCATTCAGTTAATTAAAAAGTCTCAAACAATAAATCAGAAGCACAAATAGATCAAGATCACAAGGACAACGGATGAAATACCTTTGACGAATTAATAAACAAAGATCCAAGAACCTAATTAAATTACAACATAATAAAAATAATCCATCCTTCTGCAAAAGCAACCTCACAACTCCCTTTATCCTAAATTGATCATGGTACTTTCATTGTAAGTATAATTCCAATGAGTCGAACAACTGCAAATAGAAGAGATAAAAAAACTAATAATGTCTTAAATTAAATTACTGCAAATAGAAGAGATAAAACAACTAACAATGTCTTAAATTAAATTCATTATTTATGAAAATATCTCATTTTTAAAGAGTTATGCCTAGATTTATTTAAAGAAGCAAATAGAAAGAGGAAAAAATACCATTTAATGAAATCCCAACCTTAGAATCTGACAATTTTATTAAATTTTGCCTTCTGGCAATTCATCTATCATAACTTGTCATCAGTTTAGCCATGGAGAGAATGATAAAACAAATAAATAAAGAAGTTAATCTAATTAAAAGAAAATATAAATGTGTATAGAAGTTAGTATAATTACAGTATAAGACAACTTACTTTAAATTTGTACTCAAGGATTTATTAATTAGACAATATTGGAAACCAAGAAGACCAACCTTTGACAAAGATTAAAGTCCACAACCTGAACAAGCAATAGCCCCAAAATAAATAAATAAATAAATATTAGAAATGAACAATCCATTATTAATTCAAACATATATATAAATAACTTACCAAAGTGCAGAATAAAAGTGTTCCCAATTTTATTTTTTTTTCAAAGCAACATAATTCCAGCAATCTAGGTCCTAGCCTCAACCGAATACAATATCATCTTAACTACAAGAGCAAACAAAGTAATGAAACCCAAAAAAAGACAGAGTCATCGTCCAAAATAAGAAATCCAAGGTAGAATCTTTCAAAAAACAAAGAAAAGAAGTAAGAAGCAACAAACATAAAGCTCCTAATCTTGTATACTACTTCATAATGAACACGAATAATTATCCATGTCGACCTACAACTCCTTTTTCTATGGTTGAAGTCTGGTATACAGATCTCTAAAGCAAAGTACTAAGAAATAAAGTAAATCCAGCAAAAGGGCTTTCATGGATGTTCAATTGATCAGAGTATCATAATGCATAGACACAATATTCAATTGACTAACCCACTGTTATGAGGAAAATATGTCCAGCTCAAATACATACACACATACAGAATGAGGTGTCCTTAAAATTCAAACATCCCAACCAAAGTCAGTAGGCATAAAGCATTATCGTGAACAAATTCTTTACCATCTGTTAAACAATGGCAAAATACAGAAAACAAAAATTTCACAAATTCAAGAATTGTGGAATTCTTTAAAGACACATGGCACAAAGAAAAATCCAGCATAGTAGGTCAAATATTCAACCCAAAGAAGTTCCTATGGAGAAGGTAGACACATAAAGAGAATAGTGTACATATTGCATATAATACATGCCCGTTGTCCAATGTAATACGAATTTGAATATCTGTGATAAACAGATATCAAAAACTCAAGTGTTACAACAAAAAACTACTTAAGAAACTATCCTAACTGTACAGAACTACTTAAACCAAATAACAAAGTCAGGGGAAGATTAAGGGGAAAACAAAGAAATATGGACGATCTAAGAAAAATTGACAAAGGAAAGGAACGGACTTCAAACTTGTATATCTTGGAGAACCAATTCAAGCCATGAAATTTGTGATTGGTCATGTTTGAAAGGCACCATCTACTTCTTGATGATTCAAACAAAAATAGCAATGCTTGTCAATCTCCAAACAAAGATCGCAATGCTTGTCAATCTCGTTGTCCAACGACCATACAAAATAGAGAAGAAAAGGATATCAGATTAATACAAACAGATGAAATGACTAATATGAGCAAAGAAAAATACAAACTCTCAATCAAGGAAGTAGCGCATGGAATAGATTAGTTTTAGTTGAACATATATATAAAACATAGAGATGGGTAAGAGCCACTTCATTCAAGGGCATTCCAAAATTCAAATTAGGAAAAGATATCGTTTGATTACCCAATCCCGTAAAAGATGTAGTTTAGAGGTATATAAGGACATCGAACCAATTCTGCCTCATTGAAGAGTCTGGCCAAAACACGATTCTAGGGCCCCTGATCGAGATCCATAGGGGTGCCGAAAGGAAATCTGTGACATATATGGAAGATTCGGGACAGATTGATGAAGATGTAATGGCAAATACACGGTGGCTGTGAATTAATCAACTAGATGTTTTAGGGGAAAAAAATCTCCAGCTTACGATTGAAAAGGACAGTTCCATGAAACTAATGCGTTTTCAGAGCTAAATTGAGGAGGGAGGGAAACTTTCCAATTGACATCACAAACGGTACCGCAACCACAAGTGTTACAGCAGGAATTTGGGCGGAAAAAACAAAGAGACACTTTTAAGTGCCTTTATATATATATATATGTAGATAAAATAAAATTATTGATGTAAGATAATTAGTAGAAGAAAGTATATTATGAAAATATACATAAACTTTACCTTTTCAGTAATATTAATTATATATTTTTTAATTTATGTGAAAATAAGAACAAGTTGAGGTAGTACTATTCTACTCCAATTTTAGACTTCTTTCCCCTATTTTCGGAAAAAAGTCTAATTCTCCTGGAGTATTGAGCACTTGGTATTTTTAGTCAATCTGAGATTTACATATGAGATTCAGAGTTTAAATTAAATAACAAATTGAACCTTTTAAATTTACATATAGATTTTTAATTGGTCAAGAGTACGTAGTTCAGTACTCCTGGACTTTTTTCCCCGATTTTCTAATGTAATTTGTCTTGCGAAGTTGAGACTTTTTATTGAGAAAAACGGCGTCGTTATAGGATTTTCTGCACCTACAGGTTACCTTCAATTGGTTCCTCCATTTCCTTTCTGAAAATCGGCCCGTTGGTTTCTCTAACCCTCACCGTCCGCCACCGGCAGACTTTCTTCATTGGTTCTTCAATCACGGTACTTTATCTTCCCTGGGTTCGTCATTGCTCTACTATTCTATACATAGGTGTAAATGCAGATGGTGAAAAAGAGTTTCACCACTTAAACTTTTGATTAATTCCCTGTCAATTTTTTATTATCTATCTCTATAATCTTCGAAGAAATGAGCTCTCTTTTAAGAAAAACCCAATCTTTACGGTCTGTTTTACTCCGGACCTCGAAATGCTCGTTTATTTTTCCAGCCCTTAAACCTCTCCAAAACCCTCGAATACATTTTTATCAGCACATATTGCAGAGACACTCTTCGACCCACTCGTCGAAATTTCCCGAATATGAGATGCCTTCAGTCACATGGGGTGTAATCCAAGGCAGGAAGGAAAAGCTTGTGTCGAGGGTCATTATTTGTGACTATTTGAAAACCATAGGTATTCTCACTGATGAACTAGAGGACATTGAATTGCCCTCGACGGTTGAAGTAATGCGCGAGCGCGTTGAGTTTCTTCAGAAACTAGGACTCACTGTTGATGACATTAATGAGTACCCACTAATGCTTGGTTGTAGTGTTCGTAAAAATATAATCCCGGTGTTAGGGTACTTGGAGAAGATTGGGATCCCCAGAGCAAAGATGGGTGAGTTTGTGAAGAATTATCCACAGTGCCTCCATGCGAGTGTTGTGGTGGAGCTTGTACCTGTGGTTAAGTTTCTACGTGGCCTAGATGTTGAGAAGCAAGATATTGGATATGTTTTGATGAAGTATCCAGAGTTGTTAGGGTTTAAGTTAGAGGGGACAATGAGTACTTCTGTTGCATATTTAGTTAGTATTGGGGTAAATCCTAGGGATATCGGTCCTATGGTTACGCAATATCCCTATTTATTGGGGATGAGGGTTGGTACAATGATTAAGCCCCTGGTGGATTATCTGGTCTCCCTGGGCTTGCCTAAGAAGATTTTGGCTAGGATGTTTGAGAAGAGGGCATATATTCTTGGGTATGATCTTGAAGAGACCGTGAAACCAAATGTTGCTTGTTTGATGAGTTTTGGGATTAGGAAGGAAGCGCTTGCTTCTGTTATTGCACAGTATCCACAGATCCTTGGATTGCCTTTGAAGGCTAAATTGTCATCGCAACAATACTTTTTCAATTTGAAGCTAAAGATTGATCCTGATGGATTTGCACGTGTTATTGAGAGGATGCCACAGATTGTTAGTGTTAACCAAAATGTGATTATGAAGCCAGTGGGCTTCCTTCTTGGTCGGGGTATTCCTGCTGATGATGTGGCAAAGATGGTTGTTAAGTGCCCACAATTACTTCCTTTGCAAGTTGGGCTCATGAAAAACAGTTATTACTATTTCAAGAGTGAAATGGGCAGGCCAGTGCAAGAGCTTGTGGAGTTCCCAGAATACTTCACATACAGCTTAGAATCAAGAATTAAGCCAAGGTACCAGAGGTTGCAAAGCAAGGGGATTAAATGTTCTCTTGCTTGGTTCCTCAATTGTAGTGATCTGAGATTTGAAGATAGATTGAAAGGCGAATATATTGAGGCGGAGAGTATGGGTCCTACATTTATTATGGGTGGCAAGTTGGAGCTTCCTGGAAGCGAGATTGTATCAGAAGAGGAGGATGAGAGTGATGATGAAATGCTATATAGACGCATGGTCTCCCTGTAGAAATTTCATATGTTAATTAATTAGTTCAATAGCATTGAGATCATATGGTTAAAATGTCTGTATTTCTATCCTCACAATTTTTCTTGTCCTGATTACTACACAAGGCATGGACATGATTTACTGGGATTCTGGTTTTTAATTGTTTGTTTGTGCAAACAGCACTTGGTCCTATGGGTTTTTGAAATAGTCACTGTATTATTAATTGAGCCTACTCAGAATTTTGTCTTTTTAGATGCAATTCTTGGTCCTGTGTGGTTTTGAAATGATTCACTGTATTATTTCAGATGATTTCCAGAAGGTAGTATTCTGTTTTACCTGCTGTCACTTGACTTACTTCACCTTCATTCGAGTTCTTTAAAATCATATATCCTGATCAGTTTGTATGCTAATTAATCAACTTTTTCTGATTCCATTTGATGGGAGTTGTAAGTTGTAACCTATAGAATCATTGGAATTAAATAGGAAAGGATACACATATGCTACTTAAATTTATTGGGTGTAAAACTATTTGTTGATGTTGCATGAGATACATCTGTACAATGTTTTACCATTAATATATTAATTCTTAATATAGAATTTTTTTCTCCTCCCCCCCTCTCTCTCTCTCTATATATATATATATATATTTATTTATTTATTTATTTATAATACGTGGGTGAATGTTTGGGTGGGAGGGGGGGGGATAGAGTAAAAGGGGGATGGCTATAATTAATTTCTAGCCTTGAGATTCCGATAGTTCTGAGATTGTTCTGATCACACTAAAATTATTAACACTAAAATTATTATTTCTGAAAGGCATATAATTCTCTATCCCGTAATATATGCAACAAGTACACCAGGAAAGTTGTCAATTGATTCTGCGTGATGTCGGTTTATAATAAATAATTGTAATATTTACCTCTGTTTTCTTAGGAGTTATGTTAGGAGAGTGTTGTGCAACATCGTATTCTACTTTTTGCATACTTGGCAGGAAATTTGTGTTTGCAGCTCCTTCTCGGCCTCTTGTCATGCGGCAAATAGAAGCTTAGCAAAAAGTTGTACGAAAACCACAAGGAATTGGTTACTTTGTTCTAGCTGTTTCTTGCTATTGTTTTAAGTAGACAGCTCTCCATGATCTCACGTGCTATTGAGTAATGAGCCTCATTCAATCAACTAGAGGAGTGAACCATTGATTTGATAGGTCAACAGAAGAGCATATTTATGGATAGAAAAAAAGGTTTTCTTTGTTACTTCAGAAGTG
This sequence comes from Nyctanthes arbor-tristis, assembly GCA_963692815.1. Taxonomy (NCBI): domain Eukaryota; kingdom Viridiplantae; phylum Streptophyta; class Magnoliopsida; order Lamiales; family Oleaceae; genus Nyctanthes; species Nyctanthes arbor-tristis. The sequence continues at coordinate 11,420 of CAVNYN010290067.1, read as the reverse complement.
CTGGAAAGGATATACAATCTAGTGTATTTCTCCACTGGTTAGCTAATCCTTTGAAAGATGGAGGAGGAGAATCTGAACCAAAGAAACTAGAATTACATTTACATTGTTTACAGTAAAGCATCATCCTGTGGACCTTGTTTGGACTTAAGGGTCATATATTTAGTTGATTTACGTTAATCTTCTGATTATGGACATGTTAAATGTACTATCAAGAAAGAAAGTTCTTCGTGAAATGAAGCACCCATATTTTTGGAAGGTTCCATTCTGAGCACTGGTCACTTTATGATAACATTCTGAAAATTATATACTAGATAAAGCTTTACGAAAATTTTATCTAATGACTTGTCATCTGCAAGTTTTTTTCCCCCTGTTCTTCTCTGTTTCTTTTCTTTCTTTATTTGTTGCTTAGACTTCAGGTTTTATCCTAGTTTGTCGGGTGGTAAGTGAGAGTTATATCGGATAAAGAAGTATATACTTGAAGCAGTTTCTGCATGATGTAATATAACTTTATTCTTGCTGTAGAATCTTTTATCTTGCTTTTTTATTTAATCCACTGGTATAATGAATAATTTAACTACCATGACCGTCAGTGGTATTCTTATGCATCCAACAACAATGGTGAGAAAACTTTAAATGGTCCCATCTTCATTAGTATTTAACATTGGACAATTTATTGTTGGAACTTTCACGTTAGCTTGGCTATTGAATTTCTAGGATCATGGTCCAGACCATTTGGAATTGTATTTTTATATCCTTCTAATGGAATTTGATGTTCCACATCCATATCTTTGAATTATTACTCTTTGTTTTGTAATTTTCTTTCCCCTTGATTTGTAACATAATAGGTTCATGTAATCATGTTCGGTGAAGCATCTGGTTTGGTTAGTGATCGATGAGGCTCATCATGCATGTGAAATTATGCTTACCCTGTATTACTTTTATTTTGTCCTGCTCTGGGAGCTTTAACCTATTTCTTTACAAAGATCATTTATCAGAGCAGCTTGATGTCTTCTAGATTTCAATTACTCGAGCTATTGGCTCAATTTTCGCCCATGTTAATTTTTTTTTAATTAGTTCTGTTTAGTTGTTAGTCATTCTTGGAAAATGGTAAGAGTAACCGATGTTGAGTGATTGAGGACTCACAAAATAAAGGCAGCCTTTCTCTCCAGTCATAGGACGTACTACATGTCCTGGAGGAACTCTTACCTGAAATTCTTGACGTCCTTGGTTCCCTGCATTAAAAGAATGCTCCCCATATCTCAAAAATACTAATAGCTACAATTATTTGACCCTGTTATTTTATAATCAAACTTATAGTGTCAACTGAAATGTTTCAGTTGATGGCTGCTGTTCCTGTTCAACTAAGAATATTAGCGCTATCAGCAACACCAGGATGTAAGTACCCTTTCTGCTTTTGTGGTTTTGAAATATATAATCTCTTTTAACTTTTGTTTAACATTGGTCATGATATAGCTAAATATCTGACAATCTAGAACGTGATAGATTGAAAAAATCTAAATGGACAAAAAGAGATACAAAATAGATGAAAAAATTGACAAGTGGTTATGCGATAATTGTTGATAGAAAAGTGATGTGATGTGTTGAAAAACAGGATTGTGTCATGTGTCAGTTTTGTTAGATTTTTTGTATGTGGTTTTGTTCATGTAACATAACTCTAATAGATTACCTTCAAATATCCATATTTGAATGTCGAAATGTAAATGATCCAGATGTATATATATACGTGTGCTCTTCCGATCTCTCAACTTTTATGATGCGCGCTGTCCTCAATTCTTTGAAATTATTTACTTTAATTTAGGCATAAGCTAGAAAAAACACAAGAATTTTAACTATTTATACTAGAAGTAGCTCATTAACGGCTAAAACATTTTTTTCTTGAAAAAAAAATTTCATATGCATCAAAGACATTCTTCAAGATAAGCTACTGCTCTGTTTTTCCCCTTACAGGCTTTGTTTGTTTTTGCACTTTGAAATATTAAATTTTGAAGTTGAACATTGTTTATAATAATTAATTATGAGCTTAATAAAATAGTAGTTGATGTAGCAGAAGCATTAATAAAAACAAAGATCTCTCATGAAAGGTTGATTTGCGCAGAGAGTACCATTTCAATTGAAGCGGGAGAAAGCGCTAATTTGAATATTTAATTAATCAAATGAAAGCCAAGATAATTCCGAAGTTAACTGAAATGGCACACCTGGTCTCAATAAACAGTAAAACCCAGTAAAATTATTAATGAAGAAAGAACAATAAAATGATAACAAATTTGATGTAAGTAATAAGCCAATCAAGGGGGCTTGTCCCGGTTGTAAAGACACCCCTTACGGGGTTAGTTGATGCGCGTGCGAATCACCATCTGATCCAAATTGTATTTAAGGGGTAAAAAAAAAAAAAAGAAATTCTCTTTCAAGAAAATTTAAAAAAAGAAAAAGAAAAAAAAGGCCAATCAAGTGGTACCCTCATAAATCGCTGTTTTTGAACAATTCATTTTCACATTGTCCCCCGATATATGTTCCAGTCTTGCTGATTTTTTGTTTTCTTTGAGTACTTTGTTCCTAGTTGTTGCGGATGTTATCTGCTAAACTATGTTCGTGCCTTCGTAGGCCTGTGGCTGCAACAATTTGATTCTTTTTGCCCTCTTTCTGGTGCGTATATTATCATTAAAGCGAAGATCTCAAGTCAACTAAAATTTAATTTATTATTATTTGGTTTGGGATGGGTGGGTGTTTTTTCTTTTTGTTTTTTTTTTTTTTGGGGGGGCGGGGGTGGGGTCAAATAAAAAGTTCTATAAGTTGAGATAAAGTGTTTTTATTAAAGGATTAATTGTTTTTGGAAGAAGGGCTAATTTTCATTTTTGAAACTTGTTTTTTATACCTATATTTTTGTAATTTTTACGGTCTCCTAACTCTTATGTGAATATTGAATTTGTTTATTGAGGATTCCAGAACAAATGAGGTTAATCTTTGTCAGCTAATCTTGAAAGATAAGCAAACATTAGTTCATGAACACTGACAAGATTATGGTTTTGTCTTGCAGATGTAAATGATTATTACTATTTAGATGCGTCGATTATGGTAAAAAGAACTTCTAATTCCGATCTGAAGGCGCTTCATTAATAATAATTAATTTTTTATTGTAACCCATTTATATATTTAATTTTGATTTAAAAGTATGCTTCTATTTACTAATACTAACGATAATTTGATCCACAACTAATACTAACGATAATTTGATCCACAAACAAGTTGATATTAAATTCGTCAAAAGAGTTTGCTATAAAATGTGAAAGATAATATTTCTAAAAAACAAAAACAGGAATCTGAGATACAAACAAAACGGCTTCTAACTTTAGAATTTAGATCTGTATATATGCAAAGCATGACAATAGAACTTTATTTAAAATATCGAAATATCATATAAAATATTTTTTAGTATGACAATTTCTAAGGACTCCGGTAAATTGTAAAAATATTAAGAAATGTAAATTTAATTTTAGGACGTCATGTATAGAATATTTAAAAATTTGTAATGAATTAAAAAATTACAGAAAATTATATAATGTAAATATTTAATTTGTGGGGTGCACAAATTTTACGCTCAACCCCTTCCTCCCTCGTTTTGTTAGAGGAGATTAAAATCACCATAATTTCCTGAGGCTTTGAGAATTTTATAGAAGCATAGGCATGAAAGTTAGGGTGATCTACCTATAAGCAATCAATTTTGTGGGTGAAAATTCAGAAAACCAACAAAATCATAATCCACTAAGTTTTTTTTAGATCAGTCTGACACTTTCTGTTCTGACTTGGTCTTCGCCGACTCCAGACTCATTGCGCCTCCTCTGGTATTTATAGTAAATAACCAAATTTTAGAGAGAGATGAAAATATTTATTCAAACATGCTCAATCAGCAAAAATTCATAATGCAATCAAGAATGTTTTTGGTTCTAAGAATGACTTCAAAAATTCAAAACATAGAGAAATTGTGACATCTCAGAAATTTCTACAAATTAAAGTAAGCAACATAATTATTGTTTTGGAAGAATTACCTAAATATCATTGTAAGATTTCTTGAAGATTAAAAGGTTGTTATTCAATTGACGATAAAGAAATAATTTGGTTCTTAATTGACATAAATTAAAGTGTAGTGACTTAATTGATATAAACTAAAGAGTGGTGACTTAATTGTAAGATGAGACAAAGTGTAAGGACTCCTCGATCAGTTTAACTTAATTGATAATGTCATGAATGACAATGCTACTTGGAGTAGTGATGATTATGATGATCCAATTGCAATATTTTTACAAGATTTGTCTATTTTTATTTTCTTTATATTTAATTTTTGAACTCCACTTCATGACAGAAACTAGATATGGATTATTATTATTATTATCATCAGTAGTAAAGTACTTTTATTGATCAAACACGTTTTCTTTTACAACATTTTAAACGTTTTTTATGATTTGTGGTGAGGCTTGCACCTTAAACGTCTCAAGACTCATGCCTCACCTCACGAATGAAAATTGTCTCAATGCTTATTTCTGCCTTTTCGTACCATGGAAAGAACCTATTTAGGCCATTGACGACGTAAGCAGTTGTGGTTGTAACATTGAAAATACGAATGAACCCAAAAAAAATGCAAAATTCAGCGTGAATTGTGTTTATTTGTAACATTGAATTGATTAAAATTTGACATGGTTATTTAAATTTATAACATTAAAATAGTGTGCTATTTAAATAAAAAGGTATTACATTAATAATTTTCAGCTCATCACGTCACTTTTAAATCAAGTACAAATGATATGACCTACATTTCTATTTTGTCAATTTTTTTCTCACCTTTTTTGTCTAAATAGAATTATTAGTCTTAAACCAATTACAATCACATGAGTTACATGTCTATTTTCTTATAACTTTTTGTATGCTTTTTTATTCGAAATAAAATTATTCCATTGAAAGAACATAAATGCTTGCCTGAAAATGGGAGCAAAACAAAGTAAGAGTAACAAAATTGCCCTTTATTTTGAGTGTAGTACCGAAATGTGTTGACTAAGCTTGACTAACAGAATTGTTGTCTTCTTGATGAATTGACTAACAGAATAACGTCTATTTGTTAAAGATTGAAGATCCACTAGTCCAGATATAAAAGTTGGTCAAGAGTTAAACTTCCATAGAAATTTGAATGTAACTCGTTTACTGCAGCCTATTCAGTTAAAGATTTTGGAACTCTTTTAGAACTTCCCCGTACGGAAAATGTGCACCAGAAGAGAGAAATATGAACACATCATTTCAGTTTTCCCACACGCCTTTCTTTCTTTTCTCTCACTTCTATCTTTATTTTCTATTTTTCCAACACAGTATCCATGACAATGCCTACATTTAGACACTGTGAAGTACATTATCCAGTAAAAATAGAAAATGTAAAAAAGAAGAGAAATGCGCAAGAGAAAATTGAAATTATGTGTCCAGCCCGGTTCACCTTTAAGCCTTCAATTGAACCACGAAAGGACTCAAAGGAGAAATGAAAACTCCTAAGGCTACAAATTGTAACCACGATTCAACTCGTAAAACCTTCAAACCACTAAAGAGCAAGGCTACAAATCCACAACAATTACAACTAGCGCCCTATGTCGACCGAGACTGGTTACGATTAAGAACTTTTTACATGCAGAGGAACTACACAAGATCTTTCACGCATTGGATTCAGAAATCTCCATGGCTCAGGAAAAAAAAAAAAAGGCTACTGAGATAAATATGACATGGCTCGTCGGATATCCAAAGATTTGAGAGCCGATTCTGAAAAAGGATTGGTGCCCGGCATCAATAATCCTCCTTTATGAGGCAGAAGGACCTGTGGCTGATTACTCGTTCCTGGGTTATCTCCAACTTTTGACGAGATGTTTTCTTTCTTTCTCTTCACAAATTCAAAGAACTCAGCAACTTGCCAAGCATACCTTCACAAGTGAGAGAATGCCAAAATGATTAGACAGTCTGATTTTCAGTCTTAAAGTAAAGAGAAATCAGCAAAGTACTAATGGAAAAGATCGGAGGAAACTAAGAAGTCTACCATCAAACAGTTTAAACATTCACTTCTATAGTCTCTTCTGAATGAGTATGAAAACGATGGTCATGGAAGTAAATGAACCAAATGGTATATAATAAGAATAGGGGAAATTGGCATTACTCTTGCTTGGCTTCAACATCTCTGCTAAAATCGATGTCTGGCTCACAGTCAAGAACCAATGCAGGAACCTATACATTACAAAATAGAGGTAAGTCAAAGGTTGAGCATTGCCCAGATCACCTTGAAAGAAAAGAAATAGGCTGATGAGTTTAATACCTTTTGGATGCTTGAGTGCATATGATTGCCATCCAAATAAAATACACGGTCCCTAATATACGGATGCAAAGCCCAGTCAGCATCCTGGGGTGGCTTACTAACAGACAGAACCCCATGATTTCCACTTTGGAATGGGAAAAGCCAGCTTTCATGTTTCTCATGCAAATCCTGAAGATATTCTAGAGAGACTCCACCTTCCTCTGCTCTCTTACGCAACATCATACGTTTGTGGCAAGTATCAGGGCTTGCTCTTAAGTAGATAAAACCATCAGGGACAAGACCAGGCAAACTTGAAACAACAGGATCAAACCACGAATCATAAATACTGATCTCCATTTCATTCATCCATTTTGCTTCATGAACAGCTCTCACAAAGACCTTCATAAAACAACAATGACAATGTATCAGCATCGGTAATCCTGTGACCACGTACGCTTATCTACTTTATTGTACTATAGGGAAAAATAAACATTTATTACTATAATCTACAAACACATTTCAAGTTGAGATTCTTCTCAGAAGTTCTCATGCAATGATCCGATAGGAATAAAAGAATAAGACGAAAATGTTAGTGATCAAAATAAATATCAGGGCTTTGTAAACAACATAATTTCTGAGGCTGAGGAATATAGTACATTAAGTTAAAAAAGAAACTAGGACAACTTACCATCCTATCACTGAAAACACTTCTTTCCATAAGCCGGAGGGGCTTGATACCACCAGATGACTCTCTCTCCTGCATAAGTCTCGTCACAAACACATAGTTCTGGAAGGTATAGGCATATCTCTTTGGCTCAGCATAAAATGCATCCAATATATTAAAGTGGTCAGGACCCACATTCTGCCACTTGTCAATAGGTTCAGGAACAATCTCCACAAGATCTCTAAGCTCCAAGGTTTCATTAGCTATTCTCTGCAAGAATGTGGTCTTCCCAACACTAATATTTCCTTCTACACAGAAAGTGAGTCGCTTCTTTTGGGCAGGCTTAACATCAGAATCACTGTTCTTCAGCTCTTCATCCACACTCTCCTTGATGAATGTAGTTATGCTTTCGGCATGGTTTTTATGTATAATCCCAACTGAACTTCGCAGAAACTCAACCATTTTCTGACTAGATTTCCCAATAAACTGCAGCAAATAATACATCCTCATTATTACAATTGCCATGAAAGTACATAAATAAGTGAATTGTAAACTTCCTTTCATTTAGCCAACTCTGGTGGCTAATGTATATCTCCTACCCAAGTACTTCCACTCACATATTAATAAAAAACTGCAAAATACATTTGTAACTTGTAAGATGTATTAAATAATCTAGCAGGAAGTTTCCATATTAAAATGAATATCAATACGGCAATCGAAAACATTGCATTAAAAAAAGAGTGGACGCAAGAAATCAGGGCTAGGTCCCAAAATGCAATAAGCGCAAATCAACTATGGTCAACAAGTCATCAGCACAAACTCCAGCAGTTCAGCTAAAATGACCTTCCAACTGTCCCTCTTTTCCATCTCAACAACAGCCTATATGCGTTAAAAACAAAATTTATCCCACTCCCCATACAATACAACATTAAAGGTTCAAAGTTTACCCACGTTACAAAGGATACAAACAGAATATGCATTGATTTCTTCATAAGGGATGAGAAACAAATGTACAAAATTTTTCCAATACAAGCGCACTGGTATACCTATCAATGTACTTATTCTAAACAGTAAGTCTGTATACCTTTTCTTTGTAGAGCTGTTTAAGCTGAGCAACACCATCAAAACCTTTCTCCACCAGCTTCCTCAAATTCCTTGGCCCAACTCCAGGTATTGTCAGAAGATCCGGGCTTCCAACGACCACCCCGCCTCCAAGTCCACCACCACTCCTCTGCCTCCTCTGCACTTTGACTTGCCTCTCTTCCACACCTTTCCCGTTCTCCAAATTATCCACTCCCTTCCCCTCCGCGGGGGTAAACTCACCACCGTTACCCGAATTCCCAGCCAGCGTCCTAAACCACAAAGCACTTGATCCACTCCTCTTGCCATACTCACTTTCCTTCAACACAATCCAAGCCCTCGACGGAACTATACTACTACCATCATTTTCAAAGGCGCAACGGCAAGTACGAAGATTGTTCGAGGGTAGCTTCGTAAAATTCAGGGTTTTAGCGGCCGCTACAGATATGGGATTTTCCGGACGGTGGTTAAGGGGGTGGTGGAAAACAGCAGCGGTGGCGGCAGATGAGGGCATTTTGACACTATTTCGGGTACTGTTAAACCCTTGAGACAGAAAACCGGGCAGAGGAAGAGAAGAATTAACTGATAAAAATGGGGGGCCAGATGGGCTTCGGAGTAGCAGCTTCTGCATAACTTTGGCGCATTTCACACCCACAAAATATAGACACAAAAGGGTTGGAATTTATGTATCTATACGTGCGTATATTTAGAAAGAAGCTTGATTTTTTTTCACAGAGGCGGGTGGGTGGGGATGAAGTACAGATTGTGGCTCTTGAAAGGGTTTTTGGGGCAATGCGAAAGTGGGGCAGAGTTTTTATTTAGGGTTGAAGAGAGGAAGACCAGTTTGAAATATATTATTTGGCAAAGATTGCGCTTTTAGTCATTACACTATTTCGTTACTAGCAAATTGATCCAAACCCACAAATATGAGCAAATTGATCCAAACCACAAATTGAACAAATTCATCCTCAAACTTTATGTTGTAGACGAATAATCAGTTAAGATTAGGGTTGGCAAAACAGCTCATGAGCTATAAGTTCGGTGAGCTAGAAGAGTTTTACTCAGCCTAGTGAAAACGAGCCCAAGCACAAACAAGGCTTGGGAAAAGTGAGCCGATTCGGTTAGCTCGGCTCACCCACGAAGAAGTTGGAGGGCTAGCGGCTCGTTAAAAGCACGAGCTCACAAGCTGTTCGTGAGCTGGCTCAGGCTCTACTTGTAAAAGTAAGATCCTCAGCCCAAGCTACTTTTCACCCAATGAGCTGAGCTCGGCTAGGCGAGTTTTAGGTTAGGCTCACTAGTCAGTAAGTGCAAGCCAACCGCGGCAGGCCTAGCTCAGGTCGCCAAGCCGGATTGCCAACCCTAACTAAGATGAGAACGAAGCAAGACAAGCCTCATGTTCGTAATTGTATCAAATGTGGTGTTCGAATCTCATTATATAGGGAAATTATAACAAAGAGAGAGAATTAAATGTAGAGATTTAAAGAGGCAAAATTAACTATAGAGATTCTAAAAAGTTTGAAATGTGTGTTTATAATTGAGTAGCTGTCAAATCAGATAGTAAGTAGAAATTATAATTTTTGGAAAATTTAGATGAATTTGTAGTTGTAATTGAGTAATTATTTAGTGCTATTAATTGACTATTTTAAATATATATATATATATATATTGTAAAAAAGTGAGTGAAGTCAAAATCAAACATTTTTTTTTAAATGAAAGATTATGTCTACCATTTTTAATCAAATTGCTGTCCTTTTTTTTTTAAAGGGAAATATCATTCATTACTCAATTTTTAGTCCCTTTGGTGGTAGCAATGAACTGAGGGACACAGTCAAATCAGGAAGTATTACAACCATTAGTCGTTGCAAACCTCGCTAAGTCACGGGCTATGACATTCCTACCTCTAAAAACATGATAGCATGAACCATAGTTGTTGCGTATCAATCATCTTTGAGCTTCCTGATAACGAGGAGCAAAAGGTAACATAGAGTCTCGATCCGCTAATTTCATCACCATCTTCTGTGCATCACGTACAACCTGCGCAACTCCAAGATGATTGTTCAATGCCAATTCCAGCCCCACTTTAATCGCCATCGCCTCAGCGCAATCGACCTCATTCACACCGTAATGACTGAAAGCAAAGGCTCCACAGATAACACCTTCATCCTCATCCATGAAGACGTCTCCTAAACCCATCCACCCATCTCGATCTCTTATGGTTGCATCCGCAAAGAGGGTTAAACCCCTCGCCAAACCGTCCACATTTCTCCATTCAACCTTCTCTTCACTTTATTCACCCCCAATGATCGGCTCCGGCTTATGGGCCTCATGATAGTTGCGCCATCACCAACACTCAATCATTGTGAATCCGACATCCATCGGGTCTCCACCATACAACATGTGATTTTGGCTCCGCCAAATCATCGAAGCCCCCCTCGCTAGTCACTAGTTTCATCGTGTCCACTGGCTTGGATTTTGATATCGATGTTATAATCATACGACTATATACCGACATTATGATTGTATGACTATGCACTGACATTATGATCATACGACTATGCACTGACATTATGATCATACGACTATGATCATTTATGATCGTAAAGACTAAAAATGATCATACTATTACGGCAGTTATTTAAACTTTATCCATTAAAAATAGGATAAACACCAGATAACTAATAGCGGTTATAAAGTGGTTAATTAACTACTTTTCTATTTGCCTATATATAGAGTAAAATCAGACAAACAAGGAGGATGAATTTCTATTCATTCACTTATTATCAAACATAACGCAGTTATCTCATCATAAAACTAACAAAATAAATGATATAGAATCAGATTCTATTAATTTCCATAAGAAATCCCCAATGTGCAGACACACTTCCATCCGGAAACCCTTTTTAACCACCTCCCAAACCTGCAGCCTCTTCCAGAACAAAGCCACCAAGTTGCATTGGAGAAAAATATCGATATCCGACTCCCATGCTCTGCATCTTGGACATCTAAGTAATGTCTGCTGCAATTCGCCTACGCGATAAGTTCCTATTAGTAGGAAGAATGTTATGCAACAACCGTCAAGCAAAATGTTTGACACTGGGAATAATCTTCATTCGCCATAACTTCCTTCTACACTTGTTCCTTCTTCCATCAATTTCCTTTTCCTTTTCCTTATTGTTTCTCCATATGATACCTACTGCGCACAGAGAACATACCTTCAGTTGTATGATGCCATATACGGCACTCCCCCATTAAGTCATCTCCAAGGGAAATAGAGAGGACTTGAGCACTATCAATCGGCCAACAATATCTGCTCCACCAACGTTATGTCCCACCCTCCGCCTT
>CAVNYN010290066.1:0-17267 GCA_963692815.1 Nyctanthes arbor-tristis | reverse complement strand
TGTAATGATCATCAAACCAAAAATGAACAAAATGGATGTTTCCTCTGCTTATTTGCTTGAGTCATCTAATTTATGGCATAGTAGGCTAGGACATATTAATTATATTACAATTCACTGCTTAACTAACTTAAATTGCATACCCACATTCCATATTGATTCAAACCATAAGTGCCAAATGTGTGTTGAAGTAGAACTGACGAGGTGATCTTTTCAAACAGTTGAAAGAAACACTGAACCATTTAATTTAATTCATGCCGATATGTGTGACTTGAAATCTGTATAGAGATGAGGTGGCAATAAGTATTTCATCACTTCCATCGATGAAAGCACAAAATATTGTAATGCGTATTTACCTAAAAGTCAAGATGAAGCTATAGAGAAATTGCTCTATACAAAAATGAAGTTGAAAAATTAACTTAATAAGAAAATTAAGGTGCTGCGAAGTAAGCGGGGTGGTAAATATAAATCACCATTTGTTGAATTTTGTGCTCAACACATAATCAGACATGAATTCACTGCACTTTATACACCCAGCAATATAGCGTTGTAGAATGGAAAAATTGTACTCTAAAAGAAATGATGAATGCAATACCAATAAGTTCAGGGTCATTACAGAATATGAAGGTGAAGCTATATTGTTAGAAAATTACCTTTTGAACAAGATACCCCATAAGAAACAATTTGAACAAGATACCCCATAAGAAACACAGGAAAAGTCCATATGAAAAATGGGAAGGTAGAAGCCTTCTCACAAATATTTATGAGTGTGTAGGTGTCTTGCTAAGGTAGTTGAACCTGTACAAAAGAAGGCAAAAATAGGTCAAAAAAATAGCTGATTGCATCTTCACTGGTTATGCACATAATAGTAATGCATATCGGTTTCTTGTGCATAAGTCAACAATCCCAGACATACACAAAAAATACGACAATGGGATCAAGGAATGCTTCATTCATTGACGATATATTTCTATGTCAGTCAAAGGAAGAAGAAAGCTCTTCCAAAAAAGTTCATGAAACTATTGATAATAGCCATGAACAAGGAAATGAAGGAAATGTTGAGGAGGTCGAACCTAGGTGTAGCAAAAGACTTAGGACTAAAAAGTCATTTGGTCCCGACTTTTTGACATACATGTTGGAAAGTAAACCTCAAAGCTACCAAGAAGCAGTAATATCTACATAAAGTCCTCAATGGAAAGAAGCAATTCAGAGTAAAATTGATTCAATCTTGCAAAACCATAGATGGGAATTGGTGGGCCCTCCTCCAAGTTGTAAACCTCTAGGATACAAATGGATATTCAAACAAGAAAATGAAAGCAGAGGGAACAATCGATAAGTATAAGGCTAGACTTGTGATAAAAGGTTACAAACAGTAGGAAGGCCTTGATTATTTTTGACATATTCTCCCATAACGAGAATAGCATCTGTTAGAACAATTCTAGCTATAACATCATTGAGAAATCCTTAAGTACATCAAATGGATACAAAGAGCTAAATGGTGATTTGGAAGAGGAAATCTACATGGAGCAACCTGAGTAAAGAGCTAGGGCAGGACAACAAGTGTCTAAAGTGGTGAAGTCATTGTATGGCTTGAAAAAAGCACCAAAACAATGCATGAGAAGTTTGATAATGTTATGGTGCAGTGTGGATTTAAAATCGATGAATGTGACAAGCATAACGATATGAAAGATACAAAAAATGGCTATGTCATTTTGTGTCATTATTTAGATCATGTGCTCATTGTTGGTGGAGATCATAAAATGATTAAATCCACTAAGACATGTTAAAGTCACGGTTTGACATGAAAGATATGAGGCTGGCTGATGTGATTCTTGGAGTTAAAATTTCAAAAACACGTGATAGACTAGTATTGAGTCATCATACCATATGGACAATATTTTTAGAAAATTTAATAAAGATGATTCAGGAACAGCTAGAACCCCATAGATACAAGATAGCATCTAATTCCAGAGTTATTGGAAGTCTTATATACTTGATGAGTTGTACAAGACAAGATATAGATTACGCAGTTAGCAGGCTAAGTAGTTATATGAGTAATCTTGGAACTAACCATTGGAATGCGATCATAAGAGTACTGAGGTACTTGAGATTTACTTGTGATTACGGATTGTACTATACTAGATATCTAGGTGCTATCGAGGGATACATTAATGCTAACTAGTATCTAATATAAAAGATTCAAAATCCACAAGTGGATTTGTGTTTACTTTTAGAGGTGCAGCTATATCATGGAAATCCTCTAAACAAATGGTAATAGCCAAGTCCACTATGGCGTCTGAGTTTATTGATTTAGACAAATGTGGTGAAGAAGTAGAATGGCTACAACATTTTATAGAGGATATTCTACAATAGCCACAACCTATGCAGGCTATTTACATATATTGAGATAGTCAATGTGCGACTGGCAGAGCACGGAGCAATATGTACAATGGCAAGTCTAAAAACATACGCCAAAGACATAATACCATAAAACAGCTAATCGTGATTGTAGTTATCTCTATTGACTGTCACTACTAGAAAATTATGTTTATTCTACAAAAATTCCTCCTGCGAAATTAAATTTGTATGTAGAGTCATTTTTTCCATACAAAGACAACACTTTGTAGTCACATATTCTTACCCTACCAAAAAATCACCTACAAAGTCTCGTTTGTAGGCCGAGTAATCTTTTACCTACAAAGAAAATTATTTCTATTTGTGCATATTTATTCCTACAAACGTTCCGCCTATGAAATTATATCTTTAAGCAGAGAATATTTTTTCATAAAGAATGAGTTTTGTAGTAATTTATACACTACTTACACAATTTTCACCTTAGAAATTTAGCTTGTGGATGTCTCTAGTATAAATAAATTAAATGAGAATAAGATAAAAAAATAACATAGAAAAACTAATTAATTTCAGCAACTAAAAATTGGGAAAAAAAAAAAGAAACCCACCAAATAATTTCCCTAATTATTTCAGCAAATAATTTCCCCCTTATTTTTCCCCCCAATAATAATTTTCCCCCCTTCTCGTCTTTGTGCCCTAATTCATGAGAAACTGACGAACGTTCCAGGGCAGAAAAACTCTCGTCTTACCAGACTTCAAATCGTGGGTTCTTTTTCAATTCTTCCAATCGTGCATTCTTCTTCATTGCCCATCTCTACATTGATTTGGCTTTGTCGGATAGCTGCTCCACCTTTGTCTTGTGCGTTTGCTCCTTCTTCAACGCATATTGTGAGCTAAAGTTAAATTTCATTTTCCATTTTTTCTCCTCCTTCTTCTTGTAGCACTAGTAATTTATTCATACATACTTATAATGTGAAATTAATAATTATTTCTAGAAATTAAGCCCAATTTTCCGCAATCAATTGACTGCCCTGTATTTCAGGTTCAATTTTTTTCTTTAAATAATAAGTCCATGTTTATTTACCAATAATAATGCAAGATGCATGCTTGGGAAATTTGTGATGAGAGACTTGTTATAAGTTCCCAGAAAAGCCAAGAAATTGTTAGTCCTTGTTCATTATATTATTCTTAACTATCATATTCGTCTTATCTTACTTCTATAAGATATGTTTTGAGTGAAATTAGCCAACATTGTTAAGAGTAAAAGATTTGTTTTTTATTATAACAAAAGAGCTGTAAAAGGGGAAGATATGACATTCGACGATGTGAGTCTTGGCTCATATCTTTTTTTTTTCTTTTTGCTTTTTTTTAGGCCAATAAAGATATATCATATATTAGCAAGCTATTTTATTATAATAACTTTTAGTTAGCATGTATATTTATAATAAAAATATATTATACTATTATGTAACTGACTTTTATGATACAGACAACGTGCAACGTACGTTTGAACTACTCGTTAACTAAAAAGTCACATATAATAGAAAAATGTCAAAGTTAATTAAAAAGTCTCGTATAATAGGAAAAAGTCACATTTAAATAAAATTTACATTTTTAAAATGACATATGATAAAAGTAACATATCAAAAATAGGAAAGTTATGCTTAATTAAAAATTCACATTTTTTAAATCACGCATAATAGAAAGTTGCATATATATAATAATAAGGAAAATGTCCTACTCGCTTAACTAAAAAATCGCATATAATAGAAAAGGCCACAGTTAGTTAACTAAGAAGTCTCGTATAGTAAGAAGAACTCACATTTAACTAAAATTTACATTTTTGAAGTCACCTATGACAAAAGTAGCATCTTATCTTATCTTATATTATCTTATATATATTAAAGTAGGATATTGGTCAAATCTAAGTTTTCCTACTAAAACTAACATCCTACTTTTATATGCTTCTTTTATTTTTTTATTTTACAATAATATTGATAATAATACTTATTCATTCTGTTTAGAAAAAAGGTAATGCTTATCCATTTTGTTATATTTTGCTATCATTTTATTTTATAATAAAATATAAAAATTTATATATTTTTTTATTATATATATAATATGCTATTTGTTGTTCATTAATATTTGTTACAAATATTCTATTAGTTTTTAGACTATTTTCAAAGATTTAATATTTCTTCAAAATTCTAACAGTTAATAGACAAATTTCAAGTATTGGGTTATTGAGACTTCTTCTTATTTCGGTTAAGTACCTACTCGTGAGATTGATGATATGATAATAAAGTAAAATTAAATTAGTTTTAAAACTTTTACTTTAATTCAATACGATAAACCACACGTCATAAAACTTAGGCCTATGTGTTTAGTACATTATTTAATTTATTATTTATTTTTTTCTGAGAACCTATATATTGGTAAAAATTTAATTTGAGGAGATACGACAGTAATAATATTTGATGATAATGATTTAGAACAAAAATAAAAAATTATTTTAATTCTTTTTATAACGGAAAGTGGTTAAAAGTTAATATTAGACATAAATTAAAAATCATATAGAATTTATCGTTTATTATAATATTGCTTTCCCTGGGTCTTTTGTAATAAGAAACTGTGTACTTTAGATTTTTTAGAGTAGAGCTAGCGAGTAGTGATGAAGAAATGCGAAAAATAATTTTTTCAAGAATATATGGTAGAGAATAACTGTGAAAATAATTCATTCTAATAAATGAATATCATTCACACCCTATTGACTAAGGATTGGGTGTAAGGTAATTCTAGAATTGTATAAATTTCATATTCTCTATTTTTCATGATTTTTTAGTTTTCATACTCAATATGAAATTAATTTTGTAAACATTCCTCTTTCTTGTTTCTATTACTTAAGAGTATTATTCTAAGAATGATAATTTAATTAGCTTTATACTAAGTGAAAATATTATTTGTTTCAATTTCACTCTATTTATGTATATTAGTAACATATGTATATGAGCGAGTAATATGCAATAAAATTATAATTATTTAGTTTTTCAAATTACTACGCATTTTTTTCTTTGCTAATTATTCTATTCCGCGCAACGTACGGAGTATACAACTAGTATCAATAATAGAAAAGTCTCCCTTAATTAAAAAGTCATTTATAATAAGAAAGTCACATCCAAAACAAAAAGTCACACTTAGCTAACTAAAAGTCACATACGACAAAAATGACATAAATAATAGAAAAGTCACGCTTAATTAAAAGTCAAACTTTTAAAGTCGCAAATTAGAAAGTCACATATATAATAATAGATAGAAAAGTCAAACTCAATTGACCAAAATGTCGCATATAATAGGAAAAGCCTTACTCAATTAACCAAAATGTCACATATAATAGGAAAAAGTCACATTGGTTAAAATTTTCACACAGAAGAAAAGTGGCATATAAATTATAGAAAAGGTCACAATTCAAAAGCCACATTTAAAAATTCTGGTATATAAAATAAAAAATCACATTTAAGGGGAAGAAGCAAAGGTTGCCGCCGCGAACAATATTCTAAGCATTTTCACATTTCAGTTTATTATTAATTGTCTTCCGGCGGTGATTCTAAGCATTTCAATTTATTTATTATTATTATTATTATTATTATTATTATTATTATTATTGTTATTGTTGTTGTTGTTGTTAATCTTTTCATGGCTCCTCACGATCTGCATTTTGATTTATGTTTTTCTTATTTTATTTTATTTTTTTCAATTTCAATTACGATTCAATCTCTGATGTATTAGTATTTTTTTGTACATTACCAGTTACTGGCATGTTACCTATTTTTGTTTTTTTTCCTATTTTTGTTTTTTTTTATTTTGTTACCATTTACTAATGAGGTTACCATTTTCATTTTCAGTTTTTTGTTACCATTTGACAGAGTGTTACCAATCTCTTTTTTCCTGGTATTTTCTTTTGATTTTTTTCTTTGGTTTGTTTTGTTACTATTGGTGATGTTACAATTCTCCATTTGATTCTTTTTGATTTTTTATTTTTTTGATCATTTTTGTTAGCATTTTCCAATTGTTTTGTTACTACAATGTTTCTAATGGTAACACATTTGACTGTTAACATGATTTTTGTTGGTGAAAAAATTGGTAAAATGAATTTTCACTCATTATTTGGTAACATTATTTTTTAATTTGATTTTTCTTTTCTTTTCTTTTCTTTTCTTTTTTTTTTTGGTTTTACTAAGTGGTGGCAATTGGGGGTGCTTGCTAGTGGTCGGACTTAGTGGTTGGTGGCTGAAAGCGGTGGCGGCAGTGATAGTGATGACAACCATTTTTTTAAATTTGAAGATTACTACTTTAAAATTATTATTATGATTATTATAATTTATAATAAAATAATAATAGTAATAAAATTAATAAAGAATTGAATTTTAATTAAAATTGGTTTAGGATAATTTCACAACAAGAAATGTCATTTTTGCAATTAGTTTTTAACTCAAAGGTATTTTTCAAAGCCTACAATTAAAAAGGGATTTTTATCTAAAGAACCCAATTTGTTAAGTTACTTAAGTTATTTTTTCATTTTTTTCTTTTTATTATTATATTTAAATAAAAAATTATATTATCGTAATTAGTAATTTAAATAATTTTTAAATTTATTAAAATTACACTTTACATAATCCTACCCTCATCCAAACCTTGATTATTTACCACTCCCATTCTTCATCTCAAAACCATCCACCAGCCGCTGCCCACCGCTACCTCCATCGACCTCCCTGTATTGCCGCCTGCAATGAAGTTGCTACTGTTGAATGGTATGGAATTAGATTGGAAGAGGCGCTACAATGCCTCCCCCCAGTTGCTAGAAACAGCAACAGCCGGCTACCGTTGGGTGCCGCTGGAACAGTTTCCTATGGCAGCTATAACCCTGCCTTCAGCGACGCCCATAACCCCGCCTTCACTTTTTTTGTTTATTTTTTTGAAACATTTTTCCCTCATTTGATTTTCTTGATGACATTTCATTTTATATTTTGTTTTTTTTTAATTGCCTATGACATAATACCATATTTTCGGATGTGTTTTTCGGTTTTTTTTAACACGTGTTAACACTATTTCGTAATTTTGTCTCCTGTTAACAAGAATTGTTACCATTGGTTTTTTTTCCTTTCATATTATCATGTTTTTAAATGCATGTGCTTTTGTTACCATGTTTTGTTTCTTGTTACTATGTTTTTTCCTGAATTACTTACCATATTTTTTTTTGTTACCGTGTTTTTGTAGTTGTTACAGTTAACATGTGTCGTGTTGTTAATATATATTGTGGCTGTTACTTTTTTTTCTTTTTAATTTCACATGAATTTTTTGTGTTTTTGGTGATTGTTACCATTCTTTTAAGTTTCACATGAATTTTCATTTTTTAATTTATTGTGTTGTTGTTACTGTCCATTTTTGGTTTTTTTTTTCCTTTGTTGTTTTTGTTTCGGGACTTTTTCGTTACAATTCCCTGGTTATATTCATTACTATTTTCGAGTAACATTTGTTTTTTGAATGGTATCACTTGTTGCACTACTCGTGGCAGCATGACTGTTGGTGGTCCGAGTTGAAAGCGGTGGCAGGGGGTGTTGTGGCTATTACAGTGAATTCGACTAATACTTTATTGGAAAAAGTACTAGTTTTAATTTTTATTGTAATTATAATTTTTAAAAAACAATAATTATTGCTAATAAAATTAATAAAAAATAGAATTTTAATTAAAATTGGTTTAAGGTTGTCTTACAATACAAAAGGGTATTTTTACAATTACTTTCCAGTTAAGGGGTTTTTTCAGAACCCTATTATAAAGAGTAGTTTTTATGTAAAGAACCTTCCTTTTTGGGATAACTTGAAAAATACAAAAGATCGGAAGAGCACTTTTTAAAATTATGGTACATTTAAGTTTTTTTTTAAAAATTAGGTGTTTCAAGTGTTTCTACATTGTAATATATCACAATACTACAATACAACAGAAACAATTCACTTAAAAATCGAGTCACATCAAAATAACTCGTCAAAATATCGAGTCACAACAAAAACAGCTCGCCAAAATACCGAGTCACAATAAAAACAACTTACCAAAATACTGAGTCACAATAAAAACAACTCGTCGAAACAAATCAAACACAACTCCAAAACACCAAGTCACAACCAATACAACTCGCTAAAATACCGAGCCACAACAAAAACAACTCACCCACACTGAGTCAAATCAAACACAACTCCAAAGCACCGAGTTTCAACAAAAACAACTCGTCGAGTCACAACAAAAACAGATCACCAAAACATCAAGCCACAACAAACACAACAACTCGCCAGAACACTTAATCACAACAATTCGCCGGAACAATTGAATCACAACAACACAACAAGTTGTTTTCATGTGAATCAAATTAGTTTTTTTTTTTATTGAAACACTAATATGATGAGTTGTTGATTGAAACACTAATTTGATGAGTTGTTGATTGAAACGCTAATCTCGTCTGGAACAATCAAATTTGAAACACTAATTTAACAATAATTTTCAAACATTAATTCTCAATTGAAACGCTAGCTCAACACAACAACATAATCTTGTCAAAACAATCAAATTAGTATTTTTGAATTGAAACATAATCAAATTCGATAGAATATGAAACAAAACATTAAACAGAATTAAAGAAAACAACCCTAATTTGAACACACAATCTTCTCATTGGGAACCAATTCAAGAACTGAGGCTGCTTCTTGGCAGTCGCTGCGGTGATGGAATGTAATTTGAGAGAGAGAGGGAGAGAGAGAGAGAGAGAGAGACAAGGAAACAATGTGAAATCAGATAGCGGTCTACAATCGCGGATATAGAACTGCAATTCACACAAAATCAAATCATTAATTCAGTCAGATTGCCAACTATACAACTCAGATTAAAAAATCCCCAAAATGAAAACATTAATTCACACAAGATCCAACTGTAACTTGAATAATCAAATCGAACCAGATCGAAACTTTGGTAGCTACAGATCACGACTTCAGAAATGATTTGAAACTCCATAGTCAGTGGAGACGTCTATGAGAGGTCGTGGTAATGGTGCTAAGAAGCATGGCAATGAAGAGAGAAAGTGACCAGAGGAACGGTGAAAGGAGAGACCAACGATCAAAGAAACTGTTACGAAAATAAAAGAGAAGAGAATTAATAACTCTTGTATTGAATATTATATCCTACAATATACAATGAAGAACCCTTTATATAGGGTTGAGATGAGACTTCCTATGGAAATGCAATCACAAGCTGGAGTAACAAGTTATCTTGAGAAACAAGTATACATACACTTTATCTTGAGGAACAATTTATACTCAAACTAATATTTACTAATATTTATGTTAAAACCCTCCTCAAACTCAAGGTGGCAAATGAGAGACAAGCTTGAGTTTGGAAACAAGATCTTGAAAGCGTCCTAGTGAGTGAGATTTTGTGAAGATATCGGCTGGTTGATCATCAGATGAAATGAAAATCAAATGAACTGCATTGCTATTTACATGCTGATGAACAAAGTGGCAGTCAGTTTCAATGTGCTTTGTTCGCTCATGAAACACATCATTATGAGAAATTTGAATAGCACTCTGATTATCACAAGTGTTGATGGTTGGGTGATGGTGATGTACTTCCATATCTGAAAGAAGCCAACGTAGCCATATAAGTTCTTGAGTAGTGTCAGCAAGAGCACGATATTCTGCTTTTGTACGAGAACGAGAGACAACAGATTGTTTCTTGCTACGCCAAGAGATGAGAGAATCTCCTAAGAAAATATAATACCCTGTAGTCAAACGTCTATTAGTAGGATCTTCAGCCCAGTCAGAATCACAGTATGCATGGAGTTTCAGAGAAGATGAAGATAAGAAATGAAGACCATGAAGCATAGTCCCTTTAATGTAATGAAGGATATGAAGTACTACAGCGTAATGAACAGACCGAGGGGCTGGCATAAACTGGCTTACTATATGGACAGCATATGCAACGTCTGGACGAGTGACAGTAACATAAACCAACCTGCCAACAATCTGCCGATATAAAGTGGGATCGGTAAAAGGAGTACCCTCAAGTGGAATAAGTCTAACATTTGTTTCCAGAAGGGTAGAAGCAGTCTTACAATCAGTAAGCCCAACATGACTAAGAATATCAGAAGCATACTTTGGTTGAGAAATATAATAGCCTGTAGAATCAGAGAGAACCTTGATACCCAAAAAATAATTCAAGTGACCAAGATCCTTCATCTCAAAATGATGGCTAAGTGACTTCTTGAGTTCAGTAATACCAGTACTATCATCCCCTGTAATGATCATATCATCCATATAAAGAATGAGAATTGTAATCCGAGCATCTGTCTTTTTGATGAAGAGGCCATAATCATAAGCACTGGAAGCAAAACCTAGTTTTTGAATAGTGGAGCAGAATTTTTCAAACCAGGCACGAGAGGTTTGCTTAAGGCCATATAATGCTCGACGAAGCCTACAGACTTGTGATGAAGAGTGAGAATACCCTGGAGGAGGTTTCATATAAACTTCTTCTGAGAGATCACCATTCAAGAATACATTTTTCACATCCATCTGAAATAGTTCCCATTTTCTTGCAGCAACAATAGCAAGAAGGCTTTTAATAGAAGTGAAACAAGCAACTGGAGCAAAAGTTTCTTCATAGTCAATACCATATTCTTGGTTGAAGCCTTTGGCTACAAGTCTGGCCTTGTATCTATCTAATGATCTATTTGACTTTGTTTTGATTTTGTAAATCTGTTTATAACCAATTACTGTTTTTCCAGGTGGAAGCGTAACAAGTTCCCACGTTTGAGCCTTTTCCAAAGCCTGTAATTCTTCTAACATAGCTTGCTGCCAAAGTGGATTAGAGCTAGCTTCTTTATAGCACAATGGTTCATGATGAGAAAATATGGTAGAATAACAATGATAATCAAAAAGATATTGAGGTGGCCTTCTTACTCGTGTAGATTGGCGAAGATGGTTGTCTTGATTATCAAGATCGTTAGATGAGTCAGTATCATCAGGATTGGCCACAGTTGGCATAGTCGAAGGTGTGGTAAGTTCAGTATTCTCCTCACTAGATGATGTGTTCTCAATGGTTGATTGATGATTTTCTGGTATATCTGGATAAATGGACTCATGATTGTCTGATGTATCTATAGTAGGGAGTGATGAAGTTGAATGATAGAGATTATCAGAAGTGAAAAATGGAAATGTCTTAGGTGTGATCTGGAACTTGGAGATGGAAGAGAACATTTTATGTTACCAAAATATGACATTTCGGGAAATACGAAGACGTTTAGAGATAGGATCCCAACGTCTACACACTTTATGCTCAATCCCATAGCCCAAGAAGCAACAAAGATGAGAACGGGGCTCAAGTTTAGAGTGTTCATGAGGCTGGAATAGCACGAAGTAGGAGATGGGGTACCATACAATTTTTCATATGGTGATTGATTGTGAAAAGTAGGTATAGGATGTCGATTTATGGTATATACTGCTGTAAGGGCTGCTTCTCCCCAAAACCGTTCTGGATACCCACTGGATATAAGAAGAGCTCTAACAGTATCTAGAATATGGTGGTGTTTTCATTCAGCTCGTCCATTTTGTTGTGATGTACCAGGACATGAATACTGGGAAAGTGTTCCTTGTTGGCGTAGGAATTTAAGAAAATTGGTTTCTTTATATTTCATAGCATTATCAGAATGAAATACTTTGATTATGCGGGAAAATTGAGTTCTAACCATGTGAGATATAGTAAATTTGTGGTCATTCAGACTGGTTTTTCATGAGATATATCTAGGTAAAGCGAGTATAATCATCAAGGAAAACTACAAAATATCTTGAACCACCCATAGTAGTATGAGGAGAAGGACCCTAAACATCAGAATGCATAAGATCAAAAGCTGCAAATGAAGTAGAGTCACTTTGACTGAAAGGTAATGCAGGTTGTTTTCCTAGTTGACATGATAAGCAAGAAACTTCTTCTAATTTAACTGTTCCTAATTTACCAGATGAAACAAGAGATTGAAGTCGAGAAAAAGACAGATGGCCTAGTCTAGAATGCCAGAGTTGTAGAGAAGAGGTGGATAAGGCAAGTGAAGTAGTATTGACTGGTGGTTTATGAAGACGAATGAGTTCGAACATCCGATCAACTTTACGGCCTATCCTAATGATCAACTTCGTTTTCTAATTCCTCACATGACAACCATAAGGAGAAAAAATGACATTTAGACCAAGATCACATAATTGACCAATTGAGATAAGATTTATAGCAAGATTGGAGATGTGAAAAGTAGCACGAAGAGATAATTTTGGGGTAGATACTTGTCGCATGTGACTGACATGTAATTGACACCTATCAGCAGTAGTAATGGAAGATGTATATGGAGTGGATGTATGAGGTAAAAATATAGTAGAGTCAGAAGTCATGTGGTTACAGCATCCAGAATCAAAATACCAAGACTTACCTGAGGTGGCAGACAAAGCATTAGTAGAGCCAAATAAAACCTGTCAGAGGAGGTCTGCAAGATCATTGGCACTAATAGAGGGGTTTGAGATTGACGATGGTTCAATGGCAACAGCAGCAGTAGTATGGTTTTGCCTGTTGGGATTCTTATAGCAATCAGCTGTATATTGATTTGGCCTTTCTTCTTATAGTGTTTGCAAACTCACACTGGACAATTGAGCAAGACGTGATTTGTAGCATGGCAATAAGTACATGCATTGGAGGATTTACCAGATTTAGAATATTGAGTTGCAAGAGCAGTATGCGCGTTATGGGATTTAGTACCAAGCCGCGTTTCTTCAGAGAGAAGTTTGGTTATAGCATCATTGAGGGGTGGCAATGGCTTGCGATGAAGTAGAGAGGCTCGAACAGATTCAAAACGATCATGAAGTGCCATAAGCAATGTCATAACTCGCTACTATTCTCGATAGGTGATCAAACTATCAGCATCATTAGTGCATGTCCATACAGGCTCAGAGAGAGCCAGTTGATCCCATATAGCATGCATTTCAGCTGCAAAATCATTAATTGACTGGTCAGGTTGCTGAGTTTTGCTATGTAGTGTAGTTAAAAGTTGGTATTGATGAGCAAGATCTTTAGTGGTATATCTATCTTTGAGGAAATCCCATACCTCTTAGCCAGTGTTAAAGCAACCAAACTTCTGATTGATGGATGTGATTGAGGTATTTCGAAACCATGTGATTATATCACCATATTTGCTATCCCATTCTTCATCTCTTTTGGTAAATTCTTCCCCACTTTCTTTTTCCTTTTGATTTGGCTTTTCGACAACACCAGTAATAATCCGCTACACCTTGCGAGCTTTGAGAAAACTTATCATTGCTTGTGCCCAATGAATGTAGTTAGATTCATTAAGAATGATAAGGATCGGACGAGATATTTCATATCGGTACATGATAGTATGGCACAAACGAAAATACGAAGCTTGATTGTGAAAAACAAAGACCAGATTTGAGATCAGAAGGTCAAATAACCTTGGCAACCGGTCTGAACCTGGAAAGAACTGGACCAAAAATATGTGAACCGGCCTGTGGAAAAACGTCTGAACCAGTTTGTGAAATGGCAGAACAGAATGGCAGCCTGACTTTTGAAAGGCGCGTGAATACGTCGATGGCGATGGTTCTGAACGGTAGTTGCGCTGCTTGTGACAAGGAAGATGATGGTTCTGATAGATTTTTGATATGGATTGTAATTGTTGGGAATTTAATAAATTTCCCTAAACCCGTGTGATTAAAATAGGCAATCAATATATCAAACAATAATATATGTGCGGAAACGTAAATAGCACCAGGAATTATTTGACGTCGTAAAACCCTCCAATGAGAAGGGAAATCGACGGGGCAAACCGACAACTCCACTATCACCAAATAATAATGGGAATACAACGTTTATCCTCTCAAGATTATCGCCCTAAATCAAGAGGTAATCACACACTACCACAATCATACAATACCGTCAAGAACAATATTCTTGGCACCACAAATAACTCATCTAACAATAGATGGAATCCAACAAACAATAACAAGAGATGAGGAATAATATCACCTAACTCGTTCCAAGAATTAACTTGGAGAAACCACCACTTGAAGAAATCGAACACCAAATCAAATGTCGAAGAATCTCGTTCCAAGCAATAAAATACAAGGCTGAATTTTCTTCCTCTTCTCGGTTGACGTGAAACAAAACCTGACCTTTTTTCCAATTCTCTCAATTTCGTGCGTGAATTTCCGTGTGAAATTGTTGTCCTGCTTTTTCGTTTCCCGTGCGACTTTCGCCGCTTGACTTTTGTTCCCTTGCTCTTTTTTTTTTCCAGAACGTCAATGTGTGTATATATATATATATATTGAACAAACCCAAATCCTAGTAGGCTTAGGATTTCGTATCCCTCAAGGCTTCTAATTTTATTAAGCCAAATTACATAATTCATTCTTCAACTTTTGTCTTGTATTTAAGTTGGATATCGTCATGAGCTGGACCCACCCAACAATCTCCCCCTCCAGTCCATGAGGGAGGTATCCCACACTTCAAGTATATCACTTGGAATACACACCGGCGTGGCCGGCACAGAACTCAAGCTTCTGCTTGGTAACCACCTTTGTCAACATGTCAGCAATATTCTCGTCAGTGTGAATCTTTTCCAACTGTAGAAGCTTCTCATTAACTGCTTCACGAATCTAATGATATCTGACATCAATGTGTTTGGTGCGAGAATGATACATAGAGTTCTTACTCAACTCAAGAGCACTCTGACTGTCACAATAAATGACGTACTCACTTTGCTTCAACTTGAGTTCCTCAAGAAACTTTTTCAACCATATCACCTCTTTTCCTACTTCAGTGATAGCAACATACTCAGCCTCTGTTGCAGATAGAGCTACGCATTTTTGCAACTTAGACTGCCAATAAACAGCTCCCCCTGCAAAAGTAAACAAGTACCCAGATGTAGATTTTCTGTTATCAAGATCACATGCCATATCTGCATCTGTATACCCTGTCAAAGTTGGCTGAGCTCCCCCAAAACCCAAACACAACCCAGAAGTTCCTCTGAGATACCGCATAATCTATTTTACTGCTTCCCAATGCTCCTTGCCCGGATTAGACAGAAATCTGCTAACCACACCAACTGCGTGTGCAATATCAGGACGAGTACAAATCATAGCATACATCAAACTACCAACAGCTGAAAAATAGGGAATAGCCTCCATTTTCTTCTTCTCCTCATCAGTCGAAGGACTGGATTTCTTGGTTAGTTTTAAATGAGCTCCAAGGGGTAAGCTAACTGGCTTAGCCCGTTTCATGCCGAACCTTTCAAGTACTCGCTCAATATAACGTCGCTATGATAACCACAACTTCTTAGATTTTCTGTCTCGAACAATCTCCATGCCGAAAATCTGTTTAGCTGACCCCAAATCTTTCATATCAAATGACTTATGCAAGGAATCTTTCAATTTCTGTATCAATCCTGCATCCTGGCCAACTATAAGCATGTCATCAACATAAAGCAGCAAAATAATAAATTTATCACCTGGAAAAGATTTTAAGTAAACACAAGAATCTGCAGTAGTTCTTGTGTATCCCTGACTCATCATAAAAGTATCAACCTTTTTATACCACTGTCTTGGTGCTTGCTTTAGGCCATACAAACTCTTCTTTAATTTGCATACAAGGTGTTCTTTCCCCTTCTGTTCAAACCCTTCTGGCTGTACCATATAAAGCTCTTCCTCCAAATCACCATGAAGAAAGGCAGTCTTCACATAAGCTGTTCAATTTCCAAGTCTAAACTGGCTGCTAAACCCAAAATAGCTCTGATGGATGTCATCTTCACCACAGGGGAGAAAATCTCATCAAAATCAACCCAGTGTTTCTGCCCAAAACCTTTCACAACCAAGCAAGTCTTATACTTCAATAAGTCACCATTGCTGTCACATTTGATTTTGTACACCCATTTATTCCTCAAAGCCTTCCTACCCTTAGGACGATTTAACAGCTCATAGGTGTCATTCTTTTTCAAAGAAGTCATCTCATCTACCATGGCTTTCATCCAGTAGGATTTGTCTTTATGACCCTGAGCCTCTGAATAACTTTTTGGTTCTCCATTCTCAATGAACAAAATATAATCAGACTCAGGATACCTGGTAGAAGGTATACGCCTCTTGTAGATCCTCTTGATTCTCCAATTTCTTCTTCTTTAACAGGGGTCTGCTCCCCCTGATCACTACTCTGATCAACTAGAATATCATCAATTGTTTCATCATCAATAGGAGCTACCTGACTACTAGTGCTACTCTGAGATGCTGAAGAATTATCATGTATGACACCAGGAACAACTAAAGTCATCTCCTTAGGCTGTTTGACGTTATCAAAGTCCTCAATCGTCTGATCTTCATAAAACATTGTATCTCTACTTCTCACAAGCTGCCTTTTCTTTGGATTCCAAAACTTGTAAGCAAACTGTTCATCACCATAGCCAAGAAAAACACAAGGAGTAGCTCTGTCATCAAGCTTCAATCTCTATTCCTTAGGTACGTGTGCAAAAGCTTTACACCCAAACACCTTTAGATGAGAGTATGAAACATCTCTGCCTGTCCAAACTCTTTCTGGAATATCAAAATCCAAAGACACTGAGGGAGATCTATTAATCAAATAGCAAGCAGTCCGAACTGCTTCACCCCAAAAAGTCTTAGGAAGCTTGGCTGTCTTCAACATGCATCTGACTCTGTCAAGAATGGTACGGTTCATTCTTTCTGCCACACCATTATGCTGAGGAGTCCCTGCTTCTGTAAACTCATGTCGAATCCCAAAATCTGAGCAATACTCTCTGAACGCATGTGAAGTGTATTCCCCACCATTA
>CAVNYN010290065.1:0-26672 GCA_963692815.1 Nyctanthes arbor-tristis | reverse complement strand
AGGAGAGTCTTAAAAAAGGTTAGAGATGAAATCGATTTTTAACCCAAAGGTTGGGGACCTTTTGTGAAATTAACCCTTTTTTCTTTTCGCACGTCTTATAATCGACCACCTTAGAGTGGCATCTGCTACTAGTAAGGTTCAAGGTACATTAAAAGGGAAAGAGAAAAAGCAAAAAAAAAAAACACGGTCTACAACAAAACTTTTTCTAATGAAAAATTACATGTTACAACAAACTGCTATCAAAACACAGAAGCCACCGAACAAAAGTACAAAAATTAAGATCAGTTTCTTCCTTGCTTATTGGAAAAACCTACACTACATGGCGTCAATCATGTCGTTGCAAGTCTTATCATTGGTAAAAATAGAGCCATCATCACATTGTCTACTACATGACAGGTTCCCCGAGGTTTTTTCTTTGATTTCTTTAGGAAATCTTGAGAGGTAACTCAATCCAACGAAGAGTTGGATAATTGCTGAGTCAGTCTTTACTTGCTTCGCAAAGTGAAGTGTCTGCACAAGAAGCACATTCGATCCAAAAACCACTCGCTGCCTTTCAAAGCTCAGATCAGAATGCCATGTTGTCGTGTTAAGCGCAAGTGGAGACAACCACTCCAGTATCCTTGCTACTTTTAGCTTCCACTCCTCTGCAGAGGCGGCATCATAAGTCAATGAGCCTGAAGGTCTGGAAAACCCCCTGAGCTTTGCTCTCAGACGTTTCCTGATACTTGTTGGTAACATATTGTAAAGATATTCTCTCGAGCCGTCACTGATTAAGTGAGGAGCTGTAGCTTGCTTTTTGATAATGAGGATGACATTTGCGTAGTGGAGAGCTAAAGCAGCATAACCAAGAGTCGATGGAGGGGCAGTTAAGAGCTTTCGCTTCAAATGGAAAAAAGATTGTTTTGCAGAAGAAATTGGAATTGCGTAGGTAGCATCAATATCTTTATCAGATGTACTGTTCGACACCAAAGTGTCACTGCTTGAAGGTGTATAGCTCTGTTCACCAGGGATCTGTCCTTTGAAGCCATTGGCAGCTAATCTTCCAGCTATGCTCTGGGTGTTGTTTCTTGATCTGCTCTTTTCTTGAGACTGGCCTAGATCAGAATATGACCTAAACAACTTATTTTCAGATGTACACAATGATAATCCTATATGACGTGACATAGAATTGCTACGACCAAACAAATCGCCATCGGGGTGCTGATCATCATTAAAGTCCGGAAAATTTCTATATAGATGCTTCATCCTCTCCACAATAGTAAATAGGGATCTCAAAAGCAGCCGAACAATATAGTCATATGTTCTAACCCAAGGAGACATCTCTTGCAGATTCTTCACTTCCAGACGTTGCAATAATATCTTCCGCTGAAGCTCAAAAAATTTGAGTTTGCCGATATCACCACCAACCCAAGTTTGCCTCAAATTCTGATGTAGTTCTTCCAACACTTCTAGCTCATTATATAACTGCTCTGTGCATGTGACAAACTTCTCCATTTTCTTAACCTTCCTCTCCATCTTCTTCAGCCTATATTGCCACCATATCCATTTGGGATCAATCTCAGTCGGATCATCAAACACCCGTTCAAGATTATGGTATATCGGGTCCACACACTTCTTCCCAAGAAGAGCGATCGACTTGGCCACACTCACCAGATTATCAGTTGTCTCAGCAAGAACAAGATCCATCAAATGGTTATTGTCTTGGGAAACAAGTTTTTTAATACCAACGGAATTTACAATCTCCTCTCTCAATCTAATAATCTGATGTTCTCCTAGACAGTGCCAAATGTTAACCACCTTCGACATCAACCTTGAGACTTCAAATGCCAAAATTCCAATCACAGGCTTTTGAGGTTCCAATGCTACTCTCTTCCGAGAACTCCTCCATATATTACCAAACCAATTCTCTGCCACAGTATCACCCCCCATACCACATATTTGATAAACGCCTAACTCACCTATACCCTCCATTGATCTGTATCAAATTTTCCAAACAGAAAAATCAATCATACAATACAATTTAAACCCATACGGGGGGGAGTTAAAAAGGATCAGATTAATCACAGAAATACTACAAACAGGCAAGACTGTAACCCATTGCAGTAAGTTAACTCAAAACAGGGGAGAAATTGCATTGTAAAACCAATGCGACTCGTAAAATCAAGAAATTCAAGGAAATTAACAAGATAAACTCACCGTTTATTTAAGCAATCTCCAACTGCATTCGATTGACCAAGCAACATTTTGCTGCAAACTGCAGAAAGAATTCAGAGAGGGGGGTGAAGGTTTGTAAGCGACGTAACCCCAGCGTGAAATAGGGAAAAGCGTTTAACCGTAGGAACGCGCCAAAATTCGGAGGGTTCAAGGAAACGATTATTCGTTTATGCGGTTGGATGCTGTCATACGTGGCAAATGAAGCAGGCATTGAGCTACACGGCGCCGTATGAGGGCATATATTGGAATTTTTGTGCAAAACTTTTCAACTTTTATTGGCATTGTTGTTTAGGCAAAAACTTTTTAACTTTTATTGCAGTTTTTTCTTGTTTATTCGTAACCTGGATGGACTTGATGGTGGTTGTCGGGAATTTTTTGGGGCATATGCTTTGTGTTATTACTTAATTAATTAGAGCTGAATAGAAATATCAGTGATCTTGTTCATCTCATATGCTAATGATGAAAATGCATCAATTATTATTGTATTTATTGCTATTAACATGATCATCACCATTGATGATAACTGGTACTACTCATTTTTAATAAATAATATTAAATAAATAAGAAGAAAACTAAAAATTAAATTTAAAAATATAATAAATGGATCGAAGTTGATCGAGCCCAAACATCAACGTGATCTGTCTAGTTCCACAATTGGTGGATTATTATAGAACAGGTCATGGTTAATCCACCTCGTTGCCACAACTATTGTAAAAGAAAGTTACTCCATAAAATAGAGCACTCCAATTATTTATAAATACATGCTTTACCATGTTTCTAATTGTTGGGAGATTTATTTCACTTTTCCTAACAACATATAAAAACCATAATGACATCACTATTTTTTTGGGTATGCTTGAATGTCATAGTAATTTGGGAAAATATTCTATTTTTAATTTACTACTAAGATACTATCAGAGGGCATATGTTGCCAATGCCGGCTAAATTTGTCTTGTAAATCAGTTGCCATTGGTCAAGTTATTTATTGACTCAATAATTTAAGACCCTCAATTTCACAAAAACAAGCACCCTACAAGAAATTAGTAGTAATTAACGCATATCAGTAAAATTGTTTAAACATATAGTTTTGTTTAGTGCTCTATTTATTCATAATCCTCATTGTGTTTGGTATATACAATGTATGAGTTCTCATGAAGTTTGAATTGGTACGTAGCTCATTATATAAAATACCACTCCATTCGATCATGAAGTATTTATAATATAAGTTTATTAGTTTTAAAATTAGTTGCAGCTAAGTTTGAACATTTATATATAATTGTTTTTTAATATACTGAGAATAATTTTAGTTTTTGTAACTGTTAGAAACAAAATGTTGAAATAACTATTCCACGTGTTTTTCAAGTAAAACTTTTCAATCATAGACGATTCCATATAATTCCATCCATTTTGAAAAGCAGAAGGGAGTATTCTAGTGGAGATCAGAGAATCTCATTTTGTAAAGGCTACGCGACTAGTATTAAAGAGACCTGAATCCTACCCCATTACCAAAAAGAATTAGCAAATTTGTAAGGAATGAAGGTTCAGTTTTACTTCTAATAATCAAAATCAAATAACAAATGAAAAAAAGGATGTTGTTGCAAAAATAAAAGCATAGAAATTAACCCAAGTGCACCTTTTCAATTGGTTGCCGACAACAAACGCTTATCTACTTAAGCAATCAATTACACAAATAGAGACAACAGGTCAAAGGGACTATTTGCACAACCAATTCATAAGTTAAGGACATCTCTGCCAAAGAGAAAAAATCAGGGACCGAAATCACACGATGTGCATAGATCATGGACCACGTCCTTCAAATTCCCAATAAGAAAGTTTGAAGATATAAGACTGGTTAGTCGAAAAAGTCGTGGCAGATAAGAGAAACTTCTAGGATCATCTCGCCCATAATTTTCCAGCACCTTCCTCCCGACCCTATTTATATATACAAGCACCGCTCTTTTTCCTGTGCATAAAGAAAGCCCACTGGAGTCTTCATCTGAAACAAGTAACAAGCTCGTTTAATCAACAAAATGAAGCCAGTAATCGACAAGAAGAAGGACAAGGTGACGATCCGGGCGGAGTGCCGAGCAGACGAAGGCCGGAAGCACGTAGAGAAGGTGGAGCTCCCAACCCACAGTGTTGACACGGTAAAATACGTTGAGAGAAAGCTCGTGGACAAGGGGGTGCAGAGGCAGGAGCGGCATCCGTCGGATGGGCTGCCGCTGAAGCACGATCCCAAGAAAGGGCATGGCGGGAAGTACACGTGGGAGGGGCCGGAGAAGGAGGCGCAGCTGGAAGAAGTGCCACTGGCTATCGACGAGAAGGATCCGAACTACGAGGAGGAGCAAGAAGGGGTGGAGGATGAGGAAGTGAAGGAGATGGTGGTTGGGGAGGTAGAAGTGGCGAAGGCGGCGGAGGAAGGAGTTGGGCGTGTTGAGGTTGAGCCACACTTGAAGGTTAACTGAAAGTAGTGTACATTTTGAGAGTTTCTGACATATTTACGGTTTCCTGCTTCCATAGATTTAATAGCCTTGTGGTGTTCCTCGCTTGTTGGTGATCAGAACTAGCCTGTTTTTATTCTTACCTGGAATAATAATAATAATAATAATAATAATACATGTAGTTCTTTGATTATGTTGCTTCTATTATCAACTCAATTGCATTATGCGTCGATAATGTGAATAATGTTGATCTAGCTCGTGCAGTATATTATGGTGTTATATAGTGTATGGATTATATAGTGTTATAGTCTACTTGATGTATAGTGTTAGAATGAAACTGTGAATGTAAATTGCGATGATCATTTTTGCTCAAATAATATAATAATAAATAAATAGAAAAAGCAACGTGCTAAATTACGGTTTAATTGTCAATAGAATAAAATAGAAAAATAACAAGAGGGAATGTAAACTTTAAGGGATGAAAAAATAATTATATAGTTATTATTTAATAAATGTGTGTCACATCATAATGTTATTTAATAATATTTCTTTTATGTACCCTCATTACCCTAGCTCAAATGGTAAAGCGGGGGACGCATGCCCCGCATCTAGCACTTGGTTTAATTTTGATCTTTTTGGGCTGATGAGTATGGGCCATATTGCTACAGACGCCTCAAATCAATCCATAACGCGATACACAAACATCCGATCCACTACATTGGGCCATATTCTCGTCAAGCCCGTCCATATCCCCCAGAGATAGCTCACGTTTCCGGGAAATGAAGTGGTGATTTGGTAACTATTTTAAATTAAGCCTAATCTAAATTTTTATGATGTAATATTATTTTATTGGTTTATTTTTTGAAAAAAGCAGGTTTTTATTTTTTTGAAAAAGACAATCTAATAAAACGATGGAATGTGATATAAAAATTTAAACTAAACTTGGTTTAAAATAGTTGTCATATATATTGCTAGAGGTTTTGTTATATTTTGGTTATTCGAAAATTCAAATACTTGTTTTTTTTATTTAAAGACACATATGTAGCTTGTTTGCCTTTGATATTTTCAAATTGTTTTTAGTTTTGAATTTTTTTCTTTTTTCATTTTTGGGATATAAGGGGAGATAGGGGATAGTGGGGGAGGGGAGGGACATTTGAGGAGGGGTACATGTTATTCGAATATGAGATTTTCTGTTCGAAATGTGAATCTAAACACTGCAGTACTTGTTTGACGAAAAATTTGTTTACTCTTGTATTTTGGAAAACTCTAAATATAAGGGAAAAAAAGTTCCTAAAGAAAACTCAAACCAATGCGATGTTGCTTTGGCAATTTTTCTAGCAAACCAAAGCCGGCTCCTCTTAATGTGACATCCTATGTAGTTGGCAATGACATGGAAAGAAATTGTGGGGCTCACCTAACTTTAATGAAATACCCAAAATATTACAATAAACATTCTTTTTACTTAAAAAAAGAATTTAATAAGAAAATTCTTTATATTGAAATACCCAATATAAATCAATTTAAGCATAAATCAATTCTTTTTTTCCTAAGTATAAATCAATTCTTTTTTTTTTAAGTACAAATCAATTCTTTTATTAAATTATTATTACTCTCCTTGAGCAAAAAAGTAAACGAATCTAAAATTGAAGAAAGTGCGTGCACGCTAACTTTTTTCTCTCTTTTTTAAATTTAAATTTGGTTAAATCAACGAAATTCACATATTTCGTAGGACTTACATGTTACACAAATATCCATCATTAACTCTAGTACTCATTCTCTTTCTCATCTCACATAAAATAAAAATTCATTTTTAAGAGCTTGTAAACACCTGCTTTAACTAGAACACAAAGAAAAACGATTTGTAGACTCTGGTGACTGCTTCGAGTATTGCAAATAGAAGACATCTACAACGCATTTCTAATTGGGGCGACTAGTGTAGGAGAGTTCCCAAAATCAGAACCTCCTAGGTCGACCCCCAAAGGGGAATATCTTATAATCGCTAATTGGGGATGGCCACGGGCTACAGCCTATGCATACTAGAAAATTTTTAAGATTTACATAGGAAGAGAAAAAAAAAACTTTATATATACCTTTAGTCGAATTGAACTTTTTTTTTAATTCTAGCATGAACAAAAAAATTTGTAAATCCGCCCCTAATCGGCTATGGTGCTTAAAACTGTAAAACCCTAGTTCAGACGGCACGAATTGGCAAGAAAATCAAATTGACATGTCAACTACGATCCGTCGTCTCCAGATCGGCTACCATGCTCCCATAATCCCATCAATATCCAAATCGCCACCTTCTTGACAACTTTGACATGTCGTCAGTGATTCAGCCATCGAGTATCTACAATAACATCTTTTTCTACAACTAGCTGTTGATTTCATTATAGAAATATCATGATAAAGCGTAATGGGGAAGTTAGTTTCTCAGTAAAGATGCATACGTTGATTTTTATTGGAACATAAACCATGAAATTGGTTTCACAAAAAATGAACGAGGGGATTAGAAAATTTGCAAGTAAAAAATTTCAGAGTTTCCATAATTTTTATAGATCAAATGTTGTCTGGGAACGTTTATTGTAATATTCAAAATTTAAAAAGAGAAAATGATTATTTTCTTAATTTAAATTGAAATAATTGCCAAAAAATAATAATAACTATTTTGCCGAAAAGCAAAAAAAAAAAAAAAAAAGGTATATAACAACTTCTACAAACACATGTATGACGCATATAATTACTATTGATTGAAACTGATCCAATTTATCAAAAAAATAAAAATAAAACTGTGAAATATTCAAATATTTTTTAATATATAATAAAGGGGATAGGGGAAAGATGGGTGTGGTTTAAACTTAAAACCCCCATATAGAACTAGTTTTGATCACCTACCTCTATGTGAGTAGATTAAAGTCTACCCCCTCCTACATGGCATGCCATATAAGAGAGGTAAATTTTAATCTACCCACATTGAAGTAGGTGATCAAAATTACATATAGAACATGAGAACTTAATCCTTATAGCACTTCTTCAACCTACATTTTTTTCAATTTTTTATATAGTAGGTTTTTATATGACTTTTTTGTTCAAAAAAAAAAAGAAAAAAGAAAAGAAAAAGATCGGAAGGGGGGGGGGTTGAAGCAGTATTCATTTTCTTAGTTGGCTTACCTCCACCTGCCTTCTCTAGCCACCATGCGATCGCCGATGCATGGTATATAGTTATTGATTATGAATCATCGCTTTCTAATTTAAGATGATCATTTAATGCACTTAATTTCATTTGATTGATATTTTAATTTGAATAGTTTTTTTCTTTTTTCTGCGGGATAATTTGAATACTTTCGGAAAAGCAATGTTAAAAAATTCCATATAATCTGGCAGGTACTGTCATGCCCTCAAATTTATTTCCTTATTTTCTCGACGTTTAAGATTGAAATTTGAGATATAAATTCCATATAATCTGGCAGGTACTGTCATGCGTTTGAGATATAAATTTCAATTCAAAATTTAAAGACAAGACTTTACAAATACAAGTCAAACCTCATTATATGTAATATCATTTTAGGATAACTGTCGTGGTCACACACAACGAAACATCAGCCATACGCTGAAATCTCAATCACATATATGTATCTTCTCCATCCTTGGGACGATCTGGCTACAAAACTTCTTAATTCAATATCTGCATGTTTGTTAGATGGAAAGAGGGGTGAGTACAATGCACTCAATGAGTAACAAAATATTTTGATTTACTTTTCATTTAAGAAATGTATTTTGAAGAAAGTCAACGAATGCACAAAATCTTTGAATGCACAAAGCCTTTAGATATACAAAAGAGTCTTATTACTAGTTAAATTACTACTCGTAGTGCGCATATGATTCAAATATTCAAATTGTCTAAAACTAGATAACAAGGCCATAATGCCATAAAAATTATCACATGGCCAAAATAACTAAGATCATTGTAACATACCGAAAATTTCTACAAATTAAGGTAAGCAACGAAATTGTTGTTTTGAAAGAATTACTTGAATATTATTGTAAGATTGATTGAAGATTGTTATTCAATTGACGCTAAAGAAAGAATTTGGTTGATAATTGACATAAACTAAAGTGTAGTAACTTAATTGACATGAACTAAAGAGTCTGAACTTAATTGAGAGATAATGCAAGGGAAAGGACTTCTTGGGCAATTTCCCGCCAAGTGTGCGGCGCCACATTGCGCCACTTGTCACGATGTGATTGGCGGAACTCAAAAGTTATTAAAACTAGCTAAATCCTAACTATTATATAAGGAAACTAAGAGTTTCATTTTCTCTTCCAAACCATTTTCCTTTTCTCTCCCGAACCTCAAAATTCGTCCAACTTGGCCAAGGGAAGGAGAAAACCAATAAAAACCTGCCAAAATACCTATTTGTCCTTTGAAAAGAGTCTCTTACCATATATGGAAGGATTATAGCTTGAAAAATGGCTTTAATTGAGGAATATCAAGGCTTTAAGGATACTTTTTCACATGGATTATTCGAAGAATATTTGAGGTGGGTAACCTAATATTTTGATTCCTTTTCTACATTCATAAAGTTTTGATAAGATAAGTATGTATTTAATTGATGATTTTGATGAGACAAACATGGATTTGAATACATTATTATTGAAAGAAAGATTGATTTATTGCATTTGTATCGCTAGTTAATACTCTACCCGTTTTGAGTTGCTTTGTGATTGTATGGCCTTAGCCATTCTGAATTGTTTCATGTACTATGATCTATTCAATGATCCCGGAATAGGGAAGATTAGTGTAGATCGGAAGAGCGAATTGAAATCTCGGTATGGGTCTACCGGGGTTCATTGTGGATCCACTTAATTGAATTGATATGAATTTGGCGCGCACCACGAGTAGTAGTTTAACTAGTGATAGGGCCCTTTTGTGCATTGAAAAACTTTGTACATGCAATGATTTTCTTGAAAATGAGTTTTATAAACGAAAGGTGAATCAAAGGATTGTGTTATTCACTGAGTACGTTGTATTCACTCCCCACTTATTACAATTTTTGTAGATAATTGGAGTCATAACAATTGAAAAGTAGGGCAAGCTGGATGTTGGATTATGCTCGCGAATCGGAGTAGAGTTGTGCATGTGGTGTAAACCTGTCCTTGAAACTATTACGAATTTATTACTTTTACTCTATAATATATATGTTTTACATCTTATAACATATAAGACAATAGAGAGATATAATCTTTATATTTATTTGAATTCTACTTTTCATTATAAAAATTTTCTAATGATTTGGCACACCTTGGTAATCAATAAAATATATCTATCAATACAACTGCTTGTGTTCTATATATTTTCTTGAAAAAACCTAGCTTTAATATTTCTTTAAAATGTTGACGATTTGTTAACTTATGTAATTATCTTTGTCTATTAAACTTTGTAAGATAAGATAAATTGAATTGTTCCGCACGTCCCGTCCCCGTTATTTGAATAAAAGCTTCCGCTACAGAATTTGTAAATTACCATAAGACATTCGGAAATTATTGTAAAGTTAGCGGGGGCGTGACAATCATATAGCAAGGTCATATTACCACAAAGCAAAGTAAAACGGATAGAGTATTCACTAATGATACAAATGTAATAAACCAATTTCTTTGTATGATGACGATGCATCAAAATCTATGCATATCTTATGAAACTTTATGGACAAAGGAAAGAGAATTAAAGTATCGGTTACTCACCTCAATAATTCTAGATGGAAAAGTGCCTTCAAAATCTTAGTATTTCTCAATTAAAGTAATTATATATATGAGGGGACTTTATTTTATATGCAAAAAGAGTGTTCTAGGGGGTTTTAGTTGGGGTTTTATAGCCTTATCTAATTTTGAACGAATTTTCTTTAATTATTTTGGGTTAAAGAGAAATGCTTGAAGAAAGCTTAAGTGAATTTCCCTTGTAATTGGCATTTTTATACTTGTTTAAATTTAAATATTTTTAAATGTCATTTGAAATCCATAATTTACAAAACTAACAAGTGTCTTAACACTTAGTACAATTATCATCATTTATTAATTATAAAAATAACACATGCCTTATAAGTTGGCAAATTTAACAATTAAAAATAACAAATGTCCTCTAATTTGACAAATTTAGCACCATGTATTTAAGGGACGATTTGGCCAATTTTTAGTCATTTATTTATTTGAATAATAAACTTTTAATCCTAGGATATAAATGATAAAAATTCAAGTATTTATTCCTAAATAATTATCATATCACTTCATTTATTGTCAAATTTTTACGGGGCGTTACAGGTAAACTAATGTACCAAGCATGGGCTGTGTTTGTCCGTCGACTAGCAAAGCAATACTGCTTAAATTGAAAGCGGGAAAATCCCTTTTTTTTTTTTCAATCAACAAATTTTATGTTGAGGCAAGGAAGAAAAAGAACAATGCTGCGTAACATTGCTGGTTTTGACACTTGTTTTTGAAGGGTTAAATAACTTTGATTAAACGGTAGCCATCAGTATGATTGAGTTGATTTTTTTTTAATGTCACCTTAGGTAGACACGTGCTAAGTTTAAAGTTTTGTTTGACAATCAATTTTAACTGAGTCTAATTATAATTCGTAACTTTTTCAATTAACAAGTCCTCTCATATTTTAGGACTTAAGAGTTTCAATTAACAAGTCCTCTCATATTTTAGGACTTAAGAGCAACTCTAATAGAGTTTTTAAGTTGAACTTCATTTTACCATTCTAAAATAGAGGAGGAGAGAGTCAAACTCCCCCTCTATAATTTAATGTTCACCTAACGCAGTGCTTGTATTTGTTAATTTAACTAAAACTCTATTTAATCATATTGATTAAAGAGAATTATAATTATATATTGATTAAATCAAAAATTTTCTAACACCCAATATGAGTGTTATTATGGCACCAAAAGTATCAATTCCATTTAGCACATATACATGCATCCACACCTAATCATTGGATGTCATAACCACACCGATATTGGGTTAGAAAATTTTTGTTGATTAAAAATAATAGATAGTACAGTAATTATTTCTAGAGATAAAAAAAAAGAAAAAAAAAACATAGAGTGCAAACAAACATTGTTGGCGTAGTTTAAAATTTTTGCTCTCTATAATAATATTGAAAAATGCACTTTAAGGATAAAAGAGGTTGTTGAAGATATATTCTCTAAAAATAGAAATATCAGCCTAATTATAATCCATAACGAAACCGATCTTCAATTAGTATTTGAAAAAAATGCTTGGGGAAAACTATAAATAGGTTGTTGAAATTAAACACACATTATGTGAATAAGATAACTCATATATAGTCATAGCCTATTATGGATCGGCCGATGCTTGTTCTTTCTTCCACCGACAGGCCTTATATTGGATCATTTGTCACCGCAACGCAGTGCCTTGGCATAGAGCTATTTGATTCACTATAATTTCCTAAATAAAAGGTGAAGAAAAATTTTCAACTAATATTATAAGATCATTGACAAATATCAGTTCACATGACATTATTTAATTAATTAATAAGTGGCTCACGTGTAGAAATGATTTAACACCAGATGTAACATTATTATGACACTGAACAAAATGTGGTGTAATATCAACCACTGATGTCATATATAGAAGTGATGATGTGCTCACATTAGTTATTACTTAGTGTACAACACTAGACGTCTCGTGCCAGATTATTTCTAGGTTGACGTGTGCTTCTTTTAACGTCACCTATTATTTAACATTACATATACTGCCACATAATTTTGTATTACATAGCATTATTCAAAAATTTATAACATATTCCGATGTGTTGTTATAGCACTTCTTCTTTCCATGCAGCGTATGGATTTATGCCACAGGGATTTGGAACTGCTTCTCAAAAGTTTTGAGTGGTAAAAATTTAGTAGTTATTTAAAACATATGATTCTAATTTGAATAATTGTCAAATAAACAAGTGAAGGTATAATAATGAGAATCAGGCAGCCCAATGCTTCAAGATGGATTGGATTCTTGACGCTTCCTTCATTATTATCACTTGCATGTTGTGTTTTGCATTCTATCGGTTAAATAACGCAGGGCCTATTTCTAAAAAGTGAAATCAGATTGGTCAGAGTGTAAAGTTTGTGAGGGGTTCATAATCATACCTTATAATTATAACAACACCCCCACCTTTTAAAAAAAAAAAAAAAAGTTCTAATAGCATTCATGACTATGGTTCAACTTGTGACGTAGTGGTTAGATATTCACGTTTTAAGTGAGATGTTTTAAGTTCGAACACACATATACCCAATCCTTCTAGAGAAAGCTAACATCTCCTTTATGGAGTGAAAAAGTGTCACATGGCCCCCTGTTATTGGTGGATCAGGGGGCACTCTATAAGGGAGTGATTATCTCTCCTTAAAATTTTGCACATATACCCCTCCACTATTAAAATACTGACGGAAATGGCAGCATTTTGCTGTCAGTCCGGCAGCCAACCCCCCATTTTGCTGCCCATTTGGTAGTATCCAGACTCTTCCTACTCAACTCATGTTAGTATGTAGTAGTTAATAATAGAAAATTATAAGAAAGAGAGATGAAGACGATGTAGGTAAGAAAGCAGTCATTAATTAATAAACGTGATTTGCTGGACTATAATAATTAACAATGAAAAGGGCAAAATCATTAGTTTCTTTAGCATAATAGAAATCAATCAATTAGTTAAAGGGGTAATAGAATAGCATATGCGGAAATTTTTCTATAAAGTTAATTAACTTTTGCTTAATTCATCATAACCTAATCATGGATGTCCAAAAAGACTTTTAAGTTATTGTTTATAAAGAGATTCAGACCATACACGGTGTTAAATTTCTCCATAATTCAATAATTATTTTACTTTGTAGTAATTAATTTGTGCTTTTTGTTTAAATAATTCTAATGCTAAATTACAAATACATAGATTATATATAAAATTGACATGTCCTCTAATGAAAT
Source organism: Nyctanthes arbor-tristis (assembly GCA_963692815.1). NCBI lineage: Eukaryota > Viridiplantae > Streptophyta > Magnoliopsida > Lamiales > Oleaceae > Nyctanthes > Nyctanthes arbor-tristis. The sequence goes on along the minus strand of CAVNYN010290065.1, from coordinate 13,026 downwards.
GACTTTTTATCTAAATTCCACATTCAAAATTATAGTCTTTCATGATGCTTGAAGCATGATTCTCTAAGCAAAGTCCTACTGCTATACTTAAAATTAGAATTGTGGCACAATGATTAGATGCTCACATTCTGAACAGAAGATCTCAAACTCAAATCACACATATACATCTCCTAATTTCCCTTCCATCCCCCATACCCCCTTTTATCAAAAAGGGGGAAAAAAGATTTTAAAAAATACTTAAAACTAGAATTATATAGATAATATTTGGAAAAATAAAAAAAGAATTATACACATAGAAGAATTTTGTGAAGTTTTTAATATTGACATATTGTTACATTTATATCTATTTTTTTCAGTGCATTTATATATATTCGAAATAATGTTTCTGATAGAGAATTCCATTAACTAAGAGTGCATATAAAAGTTCTTTTTGCGTTTTTTGCCTGAGAAATTTCATTCGCAAATTATTTATTTATTGCGTTTTTCTTTTCAAAATCGACTAGAAAGCTCTGTTTAAAAAAAAAATTAAAAAAAAAATCTGTCAATCCCAATTAAATTAAATGCCTGAAATGGAATGCAATTGCCTTCATTTTTTTGTAGTTTAAGCAAATATGGAAACTTAGAAGCAATGGTTGGAAAAACCTATCGTTTTCATATAAACAGAAATATTAATATCATGGTGTTGAAAGTACAACTGCAACAACAGCGTTCCACCAATAATAAAGTGTTGGATTATGTCCCATCATTATTCAATGAAACGTTTCGATGTAGAAATAAAATTATCACGAATGTTTTGTTTATAAGTGATATATACATGTAGAACGTGTATATAATTTCTTGAGACACGGAATTCAGTTTCAGAAGGTCAATATTAAATTTAATGTATGTTTGATTACTACCTTCATTCAAGAAATGACGCGAAATTTGTTATTTTTTCTTGACAATTTTTTTCTCCTATTTTGTTGAACTCTCTGTACCAAATATTAATAACGCCCTGAATTATTGCGAAATGATCTTAGAAGTCATTTTAAACATCTAGCTGACAAATTGAGAAACGATTTTCGTGCGAATTAATCACCAAGAATTGAATCTTAACAACCATTACAGCAAACATTCTCCAGTGTATTATTCTTAATAACGAAAGTTAAATAGAGGAAAGACGGTACAATTTGTCTCTTCGTGCTTAACGTACTTTTACGATTTACGACCCACTATAGATCATCTCTTTACATGTTGTTCTAAAGAGTCCTTAAATCTTAATTTATTTATTTTATTTTTTTTTTCAAATTCAATCTTAATTATACATTTTACTTTTAACCTATAATATTTGATATTTCAACTAAATCTCAAAATTAAAAAAAAAAACACTATTTTCCCCAAAAAAGAAAATCTCTAGAGAATAACTTTTCAGATGCGACCCAAGAAACAATAGTTGTAGAATGGAAATAGCATAAAACCTTTTCACAATGTGATATCAAGCATGGCGCTCGATTCCCACGGGAATTGATCAATTGTGAAAAAGATGAGACTTAACATTAAGAAACTTCAAGCACCAGACATATGGTGCTACGCCGTAATGGTATTAGACGTCTATGTGGTGTGCCATCAATAAATTATCACCTCTCTTCCAAATCATATTAGTGATTGTTATTATACAATATCAGACGTCTATTATCATTATAGCACCAGAAATTTAGTGTTTCAAAATTATCATTGACACTTGACATTTTCTTCTTGGGGACTTAAATAATGCCCAAACCATATTATGGGCACATTTGATATCAGAGGAAAAAAAGTTTCCTCTCTTCGTTGCCATGTGCAACAAGATTGTAAAATAAATTCAAACAAGTACAGCAATTGAAAGACACACCTCGTGGATATTATTAGACAAGATCGGAAGAGCACGTCTGATACTCAAATCATAACAAGGTCAAATGGAAAACGACTTGTCCTCTCACAAAGTGACATGTAATCTAATATTTACTTATTGAATCCTGTCTTGGTCAAGATTTTAGTTTCCTTGATTGATTTAGTTCATCTCACGTCTAGGGCTTGCTAAACATTTAACGGTGAAAGTTAATTAGAATGTGCCCTAGCATATTCTGATAATTTTCATAAAATAAAATCCTATTAAACATTTACTCGATACGATTAATTGTTGCTTAAGTGGAGAAGAGGCACGAGAGTCGGAGAGACTTCAATATGTAAACGAGATCATGTTCGAACTTCCAACTCAAAAACAGGAGAGATTATTAACATGTATAGACATAAAATCTGCAATCAAATTGTCTATTTGGTTTTAGTTGAGGGTCTTATTCTTAACAGAAATAGAAACTCATAATTGTCCTTTTATTTCGTCTAATCTAGGAATTATAATAAGTTATGGAAACATTAAAACTAATAGTTGGACACACTATCATTTTCGGACAAACAAAAATGAAAATCATGCTGCTGGAATTGTAACTGTTATGACAGCTCTCCACCAATAAAAGTTTGATGACATAATTTATTAGGTTAATCCACACTATATAACAGTTACTTTTTCATGTTACTGCAATCTTTAATCCTAATCTCAAATCTCATATTTTCTTTTTGTATCTAACCTTTATGATGTAAATATAAAGATATTATATAATACTCTTAAATTTTTATTAAGTTAAAAATTATTAAATAAGAAATAAATTATGAAAAAAAAATAGATAATGTAATTTGTTTGTTTAAAAAAAATCAATTTATGAGCTTCAAAAAAAATCAATATATGAGAGAGAGAGAGAGAGAGAGAGAGATTTAAGAGTTGGTATTCCTTTAAAAAAAATAATATGATAAATTATATGAAAAGTTATGATTATTTAGCTCCAATTAGCCTTTTTTTTTTGCCGTATAAAATAAAAGCAATTATCCTTTTTTTTAATGCCCGTAAGTATTTTTTATGTGTAAAGGGAAAACCAATTAGTAATTAAAGGGCTTTTCATAGTGGTAAAGACACTCTCATTATTTGACCCTAATTCAACCCACCCTATGATCCCCAAATATTAAAAAAAAAAAAAAAACAGTTAGCCTAATATTTTATTTTATACTTAATAATATAATAATATGTTTTGTACTTGGAAAGAAAGAAAGAAAAAAAAGTTCATGTTACTCGCACGATAGGAACTTGAGAAATTGTATATCTACAAGATTATGTCAAATCCTATAAATGGAATTTTCTTATGGGCAATCATTCAAATTGATATCACATCTCTTTCATACACAACTATGGGAGGAATCCGAAGCCACATATATACCTTTGTGAAGTGTAGGTCAATATTATATTTACAATACTTTTTGGATTTATTCGTTTCCTTTTAAATATTTTACGATACAGTATAATTAATTTGATATTACATCAGAGAAAAGGGGGAAAACACTTATTCACTGTCCCATTTTTATCATTTGCAAAAATATTGAATTCTTACAAAGTTTGTCCTTTTAAAACTGCAAAATATTATTGATAACGTTTGTTGGAATGATCAACCATATGGATTTAAGTAAAATTACAATGAAACCATTTTTTTCATCACTCTGCCCCCCCCCCCCCTCTTCGTGAAACATTATTTTTACGTTGTCAAAGGTGCCTATTCAATTCACGTCAATGCCTCTGTTAGAGGTGGCATTGCAATTTTGTAACCAGGTTGGAATCCATGGAGGACGAGGGTATGGTAAGATGAAGTGAAGTAGTTAACGCATACGAGAACTTTAGACTTAATTTTACTAAAATTTTAAATTTGAATGATATTCTATATTCAAATTTGTCATTTTCACAAAATATTACGTGGAATAAACATATTTCAATAATATCATTTATATAAATTCCCTTTATTGTAATAATCAATTTTATCAATGTCTTCTCAGATTTAGCATAGGTATGTTATATATTGGACTTATATTTATTTATTTAAAATGAAACAAAGTTCAAACGAGTTCTCTAAATTTCAATGAATTTATGTATTAACATCAACCAACTTTATCGACTAACCTTAAGCAATGTTTGATTATCATTATAATTGAGAAGAAATTATAATTATATACAATGAGTAGTGAAGATTTAATTGAGAAGAAATTATAATTAAACAGTTGTCAAATTTGGCATGAGATCATAATGTGATGTACTAACGGATTATCAAACACCCCCTTCATTTAAAATTGCAAAAACATCAAATTAAATGAAAATTAATCAGTGGTCAAATGATTTAACATTTCAACTACAAATAGCTAACCATAAATTAATCCAAGTGTCCATTATCTTAGCTGTAAGGACTTAGGAAAGAAAGAGACATGTATAATTAATTTCTAGCAGATCATATTATATGTATTATTTATTTCTTTTAAGTAAACATATTGACTTATGCATTAAATTATTTGGGAAATACTTTTTGGTGATGAATATACATACACCGACGAGTGAAAATTGAAAGTACAAAAGTATTTTAAGATGAATTATTAATTTGTACAAAATATTCGTGCCAAATTCGACGATTCTGTAGTTCTTGTTTGTGATAGCTTAAATTACAACTAGCATCTTAGATTATTTTTGTAGGGGAATGAAAAGTAGATAGTATCATAAATTGAACAAAATGTCTAGATAGAATAATGTTTCATCACTCTAAGTTATAGTTTAAGTGGTTCTCTCAGTATATATAACTTACGGAACTGATTTTATTTGACGTAAATATTATTTTCAAAGAAGAAAATAACAGTGTACCATTTGGATGGCACGCTATTTTTTTGTGGACTAATTAATTTAAAATATCACCCACCCCGCGTTCGTTAAATAATAATTAAAAATACTAGGACCTTTTGAAGACACTGTTCATTTTGGAGGAGAATCATGTACGTCTAAATCTAATGAAATTTTAAAATGAAAAGGAAGGGGAAAATGTGTCATTAATATATAATTAATTGGAGACCTCCTTTTTCCTGCTTTTCTTTTTCTTTCTTTTTGTATTTTTATTCTTTTTTTTCCTCCCCTCGACAGGAAGAAACAAATCAGATATAATCTGTATGAAAACTTGAACGAGAAAATGATAGTTAAACAAATAGCGCATTATGGAGCTAGAAACAAATTTTGAAAGACCTCCACTTTAAAATAAATTGAAAATGGGTCGGCGAACCTCTCAAAATAAAATAATGTACGATTTTATTAGTAATTTAGCATTTCTTAATGGACAAAAGATTTTATTTTGTATGCTAAATCTGAATTGGACTAAAGGGTTTGTGCCTTTTATTTTTTCCCTTACTACGGTAACTTTCTTTTTTTTTTCCCCTTGTATTTTTACGGTTGTTATATTTAATTAACGGTTTAAACACTCGGTGCAAATGTTTTATATTTAAATATTATTTTAAAATTCTTTGAAATTGGGAGCAAATCTTGCACTGTATTGCTACGTACGCATTTAAAACCGTCATAGATAAAAGTCTTTTGATACTTAAATTTAAAGGAAACAAAAAGGTGGTAAGTATCAGCATAGACAAAATTTACTTCCATGGAATATAATGCAACCCCCAAGAAAAGGTAATGGATATAGTTAGACTAACGTGTATATACTATGAATTTTTAGCGTATTTATAATAATGTAATAAAACATAAAGTATGGTGCGAATATATAAAATTACCAATAAAGAATTATAATTTTATTTTTTAATGTTACTTTTACCATAGATACTCCGTATTTCATAATGACTGAAGAATCTTTTAATGTCATACAAAGAATTTTAGATATTTACAATTGGTGGTTTGGGGTATGTGTGTATTAGGCGTTACAAAATGTCATTGGTGTGTTTGGTGGATTTTATTTGAAAGGGCAATTGACAAATTAATCTTGGGTTTATGATTGTTAGTTCAGCCTAACCCAAATATATTTAACACTAAACCTTAATAATTCTATCTCCGAATGGTTTTCATGGGTGATTATTTTAATAAACTCTTGATGTTAGCTCTTGTTTTGGTCTTAATTTATGGACATAGTGTACCATGTGTTTAATTGTGATAATGATGTATGTCCCCTTAAACTTTCTATTGCACCATGACAATAAGATGAAGTGATGATTACTAGCTACCTAAAACCCTCTCAAGGATACAAAGAAAGGAGAAAAATGTAAAACCCTCTCTCCCTCTTTGCGCGTGTTGACTTCTAAAGGCCCAAGAGAAAGTATTTGTCATTACGCGTGTATTTTTAACATATATTCGTATGGAAATTTGATCTAACACCCCCTTTAATTCTTGTCTCAAGACGGATTGTACTTTTTTTTTTTTTTTTTTCCAGAAAATAACTACATAGTGTTAGACAGTTTTAGACAATCTTACATTTGGAACCAAAATCAGCACTCTATTTTCATGCACAAGACGTAAAGGTTTGATAAAGAAAATACTAAGTGTATATATTTACACCGGAGCAACACTTGAAAAAAGGAAAAGCAAAGGTGTTATGTGCCATGGTATGGCAGTTGTCACATGGACAGTAATTGAGAGCTAACTTGACCACATATTTTCTGAGGGCATTTTTGTCTATTCATATTGCTGTTGGTGTCTTGTATGGTCCCGTTCGTTTATTTTTCTCTTTAATTCTTAGTCGTCCAAGCATAAATTCGCCTCCTCTTTTCAAATAAAAATTTTGAAAAATTATTAACGTTGTTGACCGTTGCACTTAAGAGTTGATTGCCTTACTAAACCTCGCATTAACACCTTGTACACACTATCTTTTTTCAGTACACTAATAATAATAATCTTAATACTCCTCTAACCACCTTCTCCATTCTCCTTTGATCAAGATGTCTAAATCCCGTTCATGAATTAACCCTCTGAAAGTGAAAAATAAAAAATAAAAAGGAAAAATGGAAAAACCTAAACCTGAAGCCAAAACAGAGCTTCTATAAAGAGGATTCTCTCTGTGTGTGTCGCCCCATCTCTCTTACCGTTCTTCTCTTTCTTTGGGCATTGCTTCCTCTCTCTCCATTTGTTCCAAGCCTACGTTTGCATTATTACAAGCATTCCTCTGCTTCTCGGGTCTTCTGACAAAGTGGGACGAGTAGATCGTATCCGATAGTATTATCTAATCCACTTTGCCAAACGTGCCACTACCTGTTTGAGAAACTATTGGAAAGTCTGCATTTTGGCTTCTTGGGTTTAATTATTGAGTAGGAGGTTTGAGCTAGTGTCTTCTGACATTCCAGCTCTACCTCCATTTTTTCTTGCGTTCCTCAGAAGCAAAACTATATAAATATTCTTGCATTCTTGGCGAAGGAAAATACTATATATACACAAACAGATCTTCATTTTCTGTCAAGTCCCCTGTTTTCCTCTGTTTTGTTTCTTCTTATCCTGTGTTTCTTACTCCCAAAAAAACAGAGGAAAAAAAGGTAACAAGAAATGGACCAGTTTTCATCTGGAGAAGATATCAGTGCCCAAATTAACATTCTCTGGGGTCAGATCAGAGCCCCATTGATCGTTCCTTTGCTTAAAGTTGCGGTGTTTATCTGCTTGATAATGTCAGTCATGCTGTTTGTTGAGAGGGTTTATATGGGGATTGTCATCACTCTTGTGAAAATTTTTGGGAGAAAACCAGAAAAAAGATACAAATGGGAGCCATTAAAAGATGATTTGGAGATGGGAAATTCAGCTTACCCAATGGTTCTTGTTCAAATCCCAATGTACAATGAAAGAGAGGTCACTTTCTTCACCATTTCTTGAACGCTTAACCCAGTTTTAGTCATTTATAAGCTTCTTAAATGCAATGGCATTTTGTTTTACTGTATATGCAGGTGTACCAACTCTCAATTGGTGCTGCATGTGGACTTTCATGGCCGTCTGATCGTATAATCATTCAAGTTCTTGATGACTCGACTGATCCCATAATCAAGGTAGTAACTCATGATCCATTAAACCTTTTTACATAAGTTTAGGGCAATTTTGTTTGAAACAGGTTACTTTTGTCTGAAATACTGATGGTTTATTTTTGTGTTCTTGTTGTGCATAAAATGGGTAGAACCTGGTGGAAATGGAGTGCCAGAGGTGGGCAGGGAAAGGAATTAATATCAAGTATGAAATCAGAAACAACAGAAATGGCTACAAAGCTGGAGCTTTAAAAGAAGGCTTAAAGCACTTTTATGTTAAACAGTGCGACTATGTAGCGATTTTTGATGCTGATTTTCAACCCGAACCAGATTTCCTCTGGCGAACCATCCCTTTCTTGGTTCATAATCCGGAGCTTGCCCTCGTCCAGGCCCGTTGGAAGTTTGGTAATTATTCGTTCTTCAAAATTTTGTTGTGTGATTATACTTAAAAATTTGTAGTTCATGCAACCAAGATCAGTATTTTGTGTGATGCAATTTGTTTAATTAGTTCATAGTCACGTTTTAATTAGTGGTATTAAGAAACTGTCGGTTGCAATACATTGGTAGGGCTTGTACATCTTGCATGTCACCATCTCCACAACTTTAGTTGGTCTTTTAGCCTCAAACACGTGTACCTCGCCTTGCATACTATCTCACATGAATATCTACATTTCACCATGTTTGGTACACGTTACTGGACTCGACCGAGTATCAGCTCTTGGATCATACTTGTTATGTGCTAAAGAATTTGATTGTCTGTCTTCTTTTGGTCATGTTTGGTATGTACCAGTGAACTCAGTTGGAAACCGAACTAAGCGGACATTAAAACGTCGGTGGCATGAGATTTAATTTGACTCATTGAAAAGTTGGTTGTGCTAGTGGAAGTAAAAAAGGGTAGTGGGAGTACATCTAGAAAAAAAGGATCAAAGGTGTACAAAAGTATGTTGATTTCTTGATGAACACTTATTCATGTCTGGTGGACGTACATAAATAACCCCACAACCTTTTGTTTTGCCCTCGAAAAGCTGCCATGTATCTTAAAGTAATCCAAATAGGAAATGCATAAAATTAGGGCCAGAAAATCTTTCACTTTCCAAAGAGGGAGGTGCTGGGAGTACTTCATTGGACTTACTAAGACAAGGGTATATTTGTCCTTTTGTCTGGTCTCTCTAAGATATAGAAATTGCATGTGCTATGTTTGGAGTGGGGGGACCAATTCTTATTTACTTCATTACACTAATTTTGTTATATAATAAATTGTTAACAATAATACCAGTCAATAATTTAATTCTATTATTTCTTTGTTTTTACTATTTCAGTAAATGCTGATGAGTGTTTGATGACGAGAATGCAAGAAATGTCACTGGACTATCACTTTACCGTGGAGCAAGAAGTAGGATCGTCTACCTATGCTTTTTTCGGGTTCAATGGTAATGAAATCAAATGATTTTGTTTTATTTTTATTTTTTTAATTAAAACCGGTTCGTATCCAGTGCAAAATTTACTAACTCTGGGTTTGTATGATAAAAGGAACGGCTGGAATTTGGAGAATTGCAGCAATTAATGAAGCCGGAGGATGGAAGGATCGAACCACAGTCGAGGATATGGATTTGGCTGTCCGAGCTAGTCTTAGAGGGTGGAAATTTTTGTACCTTGGTTGCCTCAAGGTAAAGACTAGCCTTAAATATGTCACAATTATCATATAGGATCAAAGGTCTACACTCTACATAGTAACCTATGTTTATAATACGTGGCTGTTAATGTTCTATAACATTTTTTTGCAATTTTTGCTTTACCTAGGTGAAAAATGAGTTGCCCAGCACATTCAAGGCATATCGTTATCAACAACATCGTTGGTCGTGTGGCCCTGCGAATCTGTTCCGGAAAATGATTGTCGAGATTGCTACAAACAAGGTTAATTCCTCATCAATCTGTTCGTCTGATACTCGAAATAAAGAAGTCCAAAACTTAAAAAGAAAGGTTGTTCTGTTTTTTTTGGTTAATTGCAGAAAGTGTCCCTCTGGAAGAAGGTTCATGTGATATACAGTTTCTTCTTTGTCCGAAAGATCGTAGCCCATTTAGTCACATTCGTGTTTTACTGCGTTGTTTTACCGGCAACTGTATTAGTACCGGAAGTGGAGGTTCCAAAGTGGGGAGCGGTTTATATCCCTTGCATGATTACCTTGCTCAACGCAGTTGGGACTCCAAGGTTTGGTTTCATTGCTAGTGTTTTTTATGACATATCTGTTTGATTTTAGACTATCTTTCACACTTGTTTTTTGTAACACGTAGGTCACTACATTTGCTGGTATTCTGGATCCTGTACGAGAATGTAATGTCATTACATCGGACTAAGGCTACCTTCATCGGCTTGTTGGAGGCCGGGAGAGTAAATGAATGGGTCGTCACAGAGAAACTAGGCGATGCTCTCAAGTTAAAATTAGCTGCAAAAGCTTTTAAGAGATCTCGACTAAGGATCGGAGATAGGTATGTGTATGCTACTAAAGCAGTAAAGCCAACTGTTAATAACACACGTAAAAAATTGGAACGATACAGAAAAGATTAACTGGTTTTTTATCAACAGGCTCCATTTGTTAGAGTTCGGGGCAGGTGCTTACCTTTTCATCTGTGGATGCTACGACATGGCATATGGGAAAAACCACTACTTCATCTACCTATTCGCCCAAGCAATAGCCTTTTTCATTGCAGGGGTTGGTTATGTTGGTACATTCGTCCCCCAATCTTAGCACGTGGGGTGGTGTCATCTTCAGGAATATCTCTTTGCAGTTTCTTCCACCACTTTTGTTACATTTTTCCCCCCTATACTGCTTTTTACAATTCGCCGCTTGGAGAAAGAATGATGTTATTCTTTTAGGTTAAGCGTAAGTATCTCGAATGAATTTGTTCTCTTTGTGTATATTCCACGAGTGATCATAAAACTCAATTTCCATTCCTAAGTATACACGGTAAGATAAGAAGTTATGGTTCTTCCGATAATTTTGAATTAAGTCTTTCTTTTTCATGGTTATGTAAGCGTTTCATTTGTCTAAAGGACCGAATCTCTAACTCTCGTATTAATAAAAATGTTTTGGGGTCGTGAATTGAAGGAAGAGAAGAGGATATGCAACATATAAAGGCTAAACTATATATACCATGAAAGATCAGTGCACTGAAAGTTGCACAAACCAACACAGTGAATAATGGAGTTTGAGAGAACTGATCACCTAAATTTTCAGACACAGATACCAGAAAGTTTGTGAAGGCAGAGAATGTTGGATTTATTGTCAAAAATAATCCAAAGTTGAAAATGAAAAGGAAAAGGAAAAAAAAAGAGTTCTTGGAGGAAAAGGAATCCAAATCCTAGAAGGAATTATCTTATCTTCCAAGTAAACAAAGCCTATAAATAGATGTGTTTTCCTCTTCTTTTATGTACAAGAGTGACTTGAGTCTTTGAGAGAAAAATTGACGAGCTTAGCATCTTGTGAGTTTTTCTTGTAACTCTTTGAGGTTTGTTCAAAGAGTAGAAATTTTAGGTGCTGTAGAGCTTGAGTATTTTTCTTGTAATACTTGAGGGTTGTGGGCTAGTGAGTGAAATTCTATATGGTTGTAGCGACTTGAATCATATAGTGAAAAGCTTTGATAGTCCGTAAATTTGTCTTCGTTCTTTTATTTTTTCCTTGTCTCGTTAAATTCCTTAAACAACGATCCTGCGAGCGTAATCGGGAATCTATATTAATTCCCAGCAGTAGTATCAGAGCGTCAGGTTTTGTTCAAGGTGGAGCACAGGAAAGATATGACAAAATACGAAGTGGAGAAATTTGATGGTAGAATCAATTTCGGCTTGTGGCAAGTACAAGTCAGGGATGTCTTGATTCAGTTTGGACTGCACAAGACTTTGAAGGGAAAGCCAAACTCGAGTTCCAACAAAGGAAAATCAGTTGTTATCGGAGATGATGGTGGACCTGTCAAACCCGATATTAGCGATGAAGATTGGGAAGAGTTGGATTTGAAAGCAGCAAGTATGATACGTCTTCAGCTAGCCAAAAACGTCCTTGCAAACGTGAATGGAATATCTTCAGCAAAGGAACTTTGAGAGAAACTTGAAAAATTATATTAGACAAAGAGCCTCTCAAATCGGTTGTATATGAAAGAGCTGTTTCATTCTTTGCGAATGGATGAAGGTACGAAAATTTCAGATCATCTCAGTGTTCTCAATGGCATCGTTTCTGAACTGAAATCTATTGAAGTTAAAGTTGAAGATGAGGATAAAACATTAAGGCTCATCTGGTCTCTTCCGGCGTCTTTTGAGTATATCAAGCCTATTTTAATGTATGAAAAAGAGACGGTGAATTTTGCAGAAGTCACGAGTAAATTAATCTCTGAAGAAAGAAGGTTGAATGGTGGAAGTAACATTTCATCTGAAAACTCGTTAAATCTAGTAGTAAGCCCGAAGAGGAAGAACTCTGGGAAAAGGAAAGGAATCTGTTGGAACTGCGGAGCACCCGGTCACGTCAGAAGAGATTGTCCAAGAGATAGAGCAGGTTCGGCTACTGGCTCAAAGAATTCGGACAACTCAACTTTCTTTGTGGGGAGTGATGTGCTATGAAGTAAGCGGGTATATCCTCATGACGTGTCGCTAGGTGTAATGACAAAGGATGTTTGTTACTTCTAGCGGTTATATTTACACACGTGCATTGGTTGACAGTGATGCAGGGTGTGTGGTTGTAGTAATGTCGATGGCTGATAAACTCTCAGGAAAGTCAACAAGAGAGTTGCACCACATATTTTAGCAAGTTTATTTCGACATTGAGCCGATGAAATGCTTGGAATTTGTTGTTAATTCTAAGTGATTATACTCATATGGTGGAGTATGGGACTGTCAAAGTGTCAAAAGCTTACCTGGTAATTTCTCAAGTATTGTGTAAAAGACCGGAGAAGACGAAGATTTTGGCTTATTTTGGCAAGGTGGAGATTGTTGGATTTATTGTCAAAAATAATCCAAAGTTGAAAATGAAAAGGAAAAGAAAAAAGAAGAGTTCTTGGAAGAAAAGGAATTCAAATCCTAGAATGAATTATCTTATCTTCCAAGTAAACAAAGCCTATAAATAGATGTGTTTTCCTCTTCTTTTATGTACAAGAGTGACTTGAGTCTTTGAG